>QFEI01000039.1:125999-158261 GCA_003316145.1 Neoboletus magnificus | reverse complement strand
CTATAATATAATATAATTGATAAAGTCAATAATGCAATAAATGATAATTACTGCATTCATATTGTAAGGCCTGGAAACTTCTGGAAAACTATAATATTATATTAGCCACCTAAGGCATAGATTCAGGCTTCTATTTTAGAACAGCATAATCCAACAGCATTTATGCCATCACTCTTCAGCAATGAAGAAGTGCTGATTCAGCCTCTCTGCACTCACTGTCACCAAACCCTTTGCTTGACCTGCCCATCAACCATGGTCCACCAACAACTGAAGCAAAGAGATAAGAGTGAAATACCCAAAGAACTCAATAAGGACTCTAGGTGAACACAAGATTTAACTAAAGAAAAAGTAGAAGAGGAATGTGACTAATCAGATCACTCAAGTGGTTTCTTGGAAAAGATCCAAGAGAACTAGACTGGGAAATACCCAGTCAAGTCTCTGGGTTTATATATCATTGTACTGTTTGTACATATTTGTTGTAATATACTCATATAGTCATATTCTATACCCAAGTGGTCAGGATGAGTTATGTTAAGTCATGAATGGAGATTAAACACTGTTGAAGCTCATTTTGTATTTGTGCACCATTACATCAAAAAAAAACACATATACTGTATCTTACTACATGATGCAAAATTGAAGTACTGTGCAGGCCATCTACTCTACCATTCAGTCCATTCAAACATGTTTGTATTAGTGCTGTGCCTTCCAACTATCACAATAGGTACAGACTACCCTACCTTATGATGGTGCAGAGGACAACAAAGGAATAGTGGTAGAAAACTTACTATGGTGTGGAGTTGCTAGTTTCTAATAACTGAAACATCCAAAGAGTTAACTAGGGTTTGACTTCAAGCAAGCTAAGGTTGACTGCTGAACTAGTAACAAAAAGGATGAATGATAATGAGTCTACTAGTTTATGCTCTTATAGAAAGGAGTGAGTGGAACTCTAAGGGGAAACTCCAAAGAGAACTACATTGGGATCACCAGGCTAGCACCTCTGGCTTATATACATTCTCTATGTATGTACATGTTTGTATTGGATCTATGATACTACTCTATATATGATTAAATAGCTATGTACCATGAGGTATGGAGATTAGATAGCATAGCCATAGAATGGAAGGGAAATGAACAGTAATGAGAGACATGAGGCAATAGCATGGCTATGGCAGAATGGAAGAGAATCATAGCACTGCCCTTGAGGCTGTGTGGAATGGAAGTGTGCACTACACAGAGATCAAGTAGGCTGTGTGGCATAGCCATGCACAGGACAGATATGACTGTGAGATCATATATAACTATATATGGATCATCAAGATTCTTGAGATCTGATCTAAGATCTATAAATCTCTGAGAGTGTGATGTCTCAGTGTTTAGAGTCAGAGGTCATGCAACCTGAATATGATGTCTGATAAGATCTGTGATCTGATCATGTGATCTGAATAAATAAGAAGGAAAAGATGATGAAAATGAAAGTACACTGAGCAACAAAAGTGTTGCAATGTTTGATACATTTGTATTGTGCATGATATACAAAGCCAGGGTGTGGGAATCTCGCTTAGAATTAGTGGGATGAAATATAGTAGACCCTTGTGGCTTGTGATAGCCCCTTAGGTCATGTGATTCGGTCAAGGAAGTATGGAGATATGGCCATTTTAAGTTGGTCATGTCATTGCAACAGTTTTGTTGCTGATCTAGTAGCATTCATAATTGATATATTTCCACATGTTCTAATATAAGCAATGGGTCATGTAATCCATAATATGTTCAACACAACACAAATAAACCAAAATACCACTCTTGATCCACTACCACCACCATGAAATCTCTTTCTACTGCTTAAACCAATCAATTGTCTCTTTTTTGGATTTGAATCAATCCACTCATCAAATCAGAGATTCTACTGGTGTCCACCACTCTACTATTAGTAGAATTTGCTCTAAACTTTGTCCAAACCTGGCCAAATCCTCTGATGGTCATCCTATCCTCATAACACCTGCTGACATATATTATGCTGTTCACCTTATTGGAACTGGAAGGGCTGAAAATGCAGTCCAGGTCACCAGGACTCTTCAGGATGTCAAGAACCATACCATCTCCTCTCAGACTGTTTGTTGTCACTTGAGGAAAACAGGCATGAAGGCTGTGGTGAAGAAGAAATGCCCTTGTCTTACCTTTGCTCATCAGAGAGCCAGGTTGGATTTTGTAAAGAGCCATCAGCACTGGACTGTGAAGGATTGGAAGCAGGTCATATGGTCAGATGAGACCAAGATCAATCACATTGGGTCAGATGGGAAGAGGTGGACATGGAAAAAGGCAGGAGAAAGCCTAAGTGATAGGCTAGTGCAAGGAACAGTAAAGTTTGAAGAAGGTTCTTTGATGATGTGGGGTTGTATGACATGGGAAGGAGTTGGAATGGCATGCAAGATTGATGGTAGGATGGACACTGACCTTTATCTACAGATTATGGAGGATGAACTCCAACAAACCCTAGAGCACTATGGCAAAACTCCAGATGAGATTATCTTTCAACAGGATAATGACCCCAAGCATACCAGCAAAAGAGCCAAGGAGTGGTTTGCTGAGCATGGATATGAGGTGATGATATGGCCAGCTCAATCTCCAGATCTTAATCCAATAGAGCATCTGTGGTTTCTTCTTAAAAGAAGACTGGCAGAATATCCAGAGTTAGCAAAGAGAATAACTGAACTTTGGGAAAGAGTTCAAGTGGAATGGGAGAAGATAGAGGCTGCAGAGTATTAAATGTTGATTGAAAGCATGCCCAGAAGGGTTCAAGAGGTGATTAAGGTCAAAGGAGGCTACACTTCACACTAGTTTATGATACCCTTGATATCAGGAACAAAACTGTTGCAATGACATGACCAACTTAAAATGGTCATATCTCCATACTTCCTTGACTGAATCACATGACCTAAGGGGCTATCGCAAGCCACAAGGGTCTACTATATTTCATCCCACTAATTCTAAGCGAGATTCCCACACCCCGGCTTTGTATATCATGCACAATGCAAATGTATCAAACATTGCAATGCTTTTGTTGCTCAGTGTACTAGTGTTGGCTAGTGACAATGTTAGGTGTGTTAGGATGTGACCATAACAATAACAGGTGCTGTTATAATTCCTTTCCTTTCCTTTACATGTTCCCTTTGCTTTGCTTGTCACATGTTCTTTCTTTTTGCTTTGTTACAATCCTTACTAGGATCATACTTTCATTTCTCCAGACTCTCTTACTGAGCTATTGGAACCCTGTTTGGTACCTTTCCTATCAACACATGACTTAGGATAACCTTTCACCCCAATGCCCTTATGATGTTGTCCCTTTGTCGTTCTATATTCTTATCCTTTGCCCCAATTCCATTTATCCCACTTTGGTTCCTTCTCATTGTATACAAACCTAACATAACCTATTCCATGTCCTCAGCTTTGACCTACTCAAGTCTTAGCCAATATACCTTGTTACTCGGAACCCTTGGCTCCCTAAGTCCTTATCCTACTTTTGAATGGATGCTCTCTTGAACCCTTGACCCAGACACCAGCTGTTACGCTTGGTCCGGGTAGGATCGAGCGTAGACCTAGAAAGGTGAGGAGGCGAGGCGATCAAGTGGCGATGGGCCAGTATCCGCACTCTGTGTGAGGATTCGTAGGTGGAAGTCCGGACGCAGCAGACTGACAACAAGGTAACTGGACGACGGTCCAGGTCAAGGGGTTCGAAGGTAAGTCTGGGCGTGGCGGACTGTTGTCAAAGTATCCGGACTACGGTCCAGATCATGGGGTCGAGGGAGCGTCCACTCAAAGGTAGGATGAGGACCTTAAAAGCTCAGGGGATTCTGAGTAACGAGGTATATTGCTAAGATCTAGGTAGGTCAAAGCTAAAGACATAAGATGCGCTACATTGGGTTTATATACGATGGAAAGGAACCTAAAGTGGGAAGGTGGAGCAAGGGCAAAGGGTAATAATACAGGATGACTGAGGAACAACGTCATGAGGGCATTGGGGCGAAGGGTTATCCAGAGTCATGCGTAGATGGGAAAAGTACCGAACGGGGTTCCGACAGCTCGGTAAGAGGGTCCGGTGAAATAGAAGTGTGATCCGAGTGATCACAGTGACGAAGTGAAGAGTGAAAGGCGAAAGGAGCATGTGATAAGCAAAAGGGAAGAACATGCGAGCGAAAGAGAAAAGAATTGTAACAATGAGCAAAGTGAAGAGAATATGTGAAGAAAGAAATGAAAGAATCATAACACTTACAAGACAAAGCTTATCAAGAAGGGGCCCTGCACTGTCCCCCTCAACCCCAATGGTAAACCCTACAAATAGAATCCTTCCTACATACTTGTAAAATACCCATGATTCATATTATGAACACACTAAGATGGATAAAGGTACACAGCATGCAGGCTGAAAAAAACCACAGTAGGTGAAAAAAATGCAGCATGGATGAAAGGTGTGCAGGGCACAGGCTGAAAAAACCATGGTAGGTGAAAGAAATGTCAAAATATGGCAATTGTGTATGCTGTGCATAGTCTCCACCATTCCTATCATTCCATGGATGCTATCCCACATGTTCTTCATTCTTGTACCTGTGCTACAGCATATATTGTAGAACTAGTTATTGTCTTATTGTCCTTGACCCTGTCTGCTGTGCTTTAACCATTTATGATACAGTACTTAAAGCCAACAGTATATAGTTGCTCAACCAATGACCATTGACCTCAGTCCATTGCTCCACACACAACTGAGGTATGTTCTCTCTTACTGTACAACACATAATCGCACTAATCTTGTACTTAGTATCTCTACTAGCTGCAGGCTTCACCCTTACCCCATTCATAACTTTTTCACAAGAAATGCAGTGCAAATAAAAAATGTGTGGTGTGCAGGTCAAGAAAAACGTGATAGATTAAATGTGCAGATCCAGCATCATAGAGTGTAGCCAGTGTTTGTGAAAAAAAAATTACTCACTTAGTGCTTGCAACATTAGATGAATAATGTAGAGGTAAGTGCTTGCCTCTTTGCCCCTTTTAGACAGATTAGTCACCATACGGACTATAGTTCGGCGTGGACCGAGGCTACTCCATAAAACCATGTCATCAGCCTCGTCGAATATCGTCTTCGACGACATATTCACCATCAATGCGATCGACAAGGAGGGAAAAAAATTCGACAGAGGTACACAGACCCAACCCATGCAATCGTCTGTAACATACTAATCCGACGTAGTATCCCGGCTATATGCTCGCTCCAAAAATCACGACATGGATATGACTCTAGATTACAACGTCGAGCTATTCCCTCTTGCCGAAGGTCAAAGTTTTGCTATGGCACTTGCTTCATCCTTGATCCCATCCGGAGGTGATGGTGTTGAAGCGGAGGACAAGGACAGAAACATCTGGAGGCCCGATGGGAAAGGCGTGAAAGGACTAGAAGAAGAGTACGACTATGTGATGTATGGGAAGGTGAGCAAACCATGGCGAGGACAGACTTTAGTGAACGAGCGGTGATGCAGGTGTACAAGTTCGACGGAGGGGGAGAGATTGTGTAGGCGAGCCCTCCCGTTTGTTGAACTGAGCACTCATGCTTTGTACAGGACCGTATACGCATCGTTCGGTGGTCTGTTGCTGTCACTGACGGGCTCTTTTCGACACATGGCCGGCATCGTTCTCGGTGACCCCGTCTTCATCTTGCTCAGGAAATAAAAGTAAAAAACGAACTTCACTGGACTCGAGACAAACGGCAGTCTTTATGTATACTGACACTATCTTACAATACCTCTGTCGTACGCACCCGACACAGTCAAGCATCCATCTCCTCCAAGACTTGTCTGGAATGCTCCTTTGCTCCCTCCGAAGCGTTGGGGTTCTTCAACGTGGCCTGTGCGCATGTCAGCAGAGGTCGGAGCGAGACTCGCATCAGATGCATAAACCTTGTGACCACCGATAACATTGCCCGGATTCTTCCCCTCATCGTCAAGACGCTGCTGCTCGGGCAGCTCACCGCGGCTTTCCATTTCGTCGAGCACCTGCTTCGAATGCCCCTTGGCCTCCTCAGAGACCTTAGGGTTTGCCATCGTAGCCTCTGCGGATGTCGGTCAGTCATATATGTCGGTACCGGGGCGTAGGTTGGGGCGTACTGTGGCCTCCGGCGACCTAAGCGCTATGTGTTAGCTCACGATACTCAAACGCCTGAAGCAGGACTTACGTTTCCAAGGTTTGCCATATTCAAGATATTGTATGAGGATGCGGTGATAGCTGTAGTTGGGGTCGAGGAAGTGCTGAGGACGACATCGAGCACGGCTGGCCTTATATATGTTTTCTAGAGGCTACGTCACCGAGGCTCGTCGAAACCGCAATACTGGTGTATGCGCTCATTGATGAAGTCACTACCGTCCCACGTGACCGAAACTTGTTGAGATAATATCCTTCAATCGAATGCCAACCATACGGCCAAGTATTCCATAACAAAGATTACAATACTACACCGAACGGTGATCTAGGATGGCAAGACCTTTCCAGGGTTCATAATGTTGAGCGGGTCAAAGACCTGCTTGATTCTCCTCATCCAGTCTATACTGACATCATTCTTCGAATATCGCAATGCACTAGTCTTCATTGATCCGATGCCATGCTCTGCAGATACCGAACCTTTGTGCGAAGCTATACAGGATTCACATGTCAGCTTCACTATCTCATGGAGGGAAATGCCAGAACGCACCAACAAGTTCATAGATGAATGGCTCGAGAGCCGCCTCCAGTTCAGGACGGTAACCATGCTTAGCGATAACATTCAAGTGAAGGTTCCCTGCAATGGGTGTAGGTGAGACCAATCCAACCATCTGTGGCAGGAACACTCGCCATCACCAACGTGTCCGTACCCCATCACCTTTGAGATTGCGTGATTGCCATAAAGTTCTTTTGAGATGAGACGTTCGCGGACGGCATCCACCACGTTTTGGAAGTCTGCGAGAGGAACAGAGACATCGTACTTGTACGGCTTCCCTTCCTTTTGCACGCATTCTGTCAAGCCTTCCCTCAGCGCCCAAAGCGAGGCAAATTGACTCGGAGACTGTGAGAGAGTTCCGGTGTAAATGAGGGGCTCGTCAGCTGACATCAAACTTTCGAGTAAGTTGTTCAATTTCTGTTATTAGCCATGTCCATCAAGTTCAGCTGGCGTGTCGGCCGATACGGTTAAATAGAATTACCTCCAAATCGTGCTCTTGGTTCCCACCACTTGTCTCGGCAAGGACGAAACACTGTGCATCACCTACTTCGTCTAGGTTCAGGATGGGTCCGAGACCATGGTCAAGGGCCATATCATAGGCGGTGCGGTCGATGTACTCGAACGCGGATAAAATTTCGCCGAGCTGCCGCTTCACGGCCTGGAAAAGCGGAAGGACATTCTTAAAGTGGGGTAATGCCAGGAATATATTGTTGGATGCCTGGGGCGCCGGTGGGGTGAGAATAGATACGCCCGTGATTACGCCAAGCGTTCCTTCCCCACCAATAAACAGCTGCTTGAGATCGTAGCCTGCGGTAGGACTGAGATGGTGAGGGTCTTTTCGCACACGGGAGGTGACGCACCGGTGTTGTCCTTACGTAGAGTGGACAGCTGGTCGAGTACAGTACCGTCTGGAAGGACGACTTCGAGACCGAGTACGGTACCGTGGAGGGAACCATACCGCAAAAGGCGGAGACCACCTGCATTTGTAGAAAGGTTTCCACCTATCTGACAACTTGACAAAGGTGAGTCTGAAAGAGGGGAGACAAGGTGGTGTACAGACCTTCCTTTCGCGCCGAGGTCGAGTGGCATGATGTGATTGTAGGGGGCGATGTGGTTGCTGAGAGACTCGAGAATGCATCCCGCGTCTGCGACCAGGATACCTGGGGGGAAACAAGGATGATTGCATTTCGCTCGGGTATGGACAGGGAACCGAGTAGTTACCAGACACAGGGTCAAAAGAACGAACATTGTTCATTGCGCCCAAGCTGAGAACGATTTCCTTTTGCAACGAGATGCTCCCCCCGACGAGACCGGTGTTGCCGCCTTGGGGTACTACGCCGATGCGGCGACTAGCACAGAACTTGACAATGTCACTGACTTGTTGTGTTGTGCGGGGACGCAAGATGGTATTTGCTTGTCCGTGGTATTTTCCCATCCAGTCTACGTTGTAAGGAGCGAGGTCATCGGGTGAATTCGAGATTGGGGGGAGGGTGGAAAGGATCGCGTTGGGTGGGAGTGCCCTTGCAAAGTGAGCGAGGTCATCGTCTGAGACGGTGTTGAGATGCGTGAACGAAGGGACACTGTGGGCCCATCTACGGGGGAAGTAGGCGGAGCGCGGGGTAAGGAGACGGAGGGAGAACATCATCGGACACGACAAATCCACATCCAAACACGATATAATATCCGGCTCTGCATGCCGAATTGCCGATGCACAGCGTCACAGCGTGACTATCCCACGTGACATGTATCGTGGGGAAATAAAGTCGGCATTCACTCCGTGTGTTCCTGACATCTCCCACTTGACCTTCCTCTTCCTCCTCCTCCTCCTCCTCCCTGAATGGTGCTCACTATCCATGCCCAATCCGACGCTGACCCCGGCCCTTCCAACCAGACACCCCATTCCCCCGGAAACACCAACGACTCGACACCCGCCTCGGACCCCAACGACTCGTCCCCTCCCCACCCCGACGCCGCGCATCCCTCACCCGCGCAGACAGCTCAGGTGCCTCCTGAAGCAGTCAGCGTCCACAGCATTTCCGTAGGGCATGTTTCTGCAGTCCATTCTCCTCCTCAGCGGTCGTCGACCGCTCGATCTCCGCCGCCCCCCGACACCTATGCAACCCCTCCCTCTCCGTTGCATACCCAGTCATCCAGCGTGACGGTAGATCCGGCGAGGGATTGCTCGACCAGACGCCGCTCAACCATGGAGGTAAATTCCTGTGCTCTCTGCTTCCTCGCAAATTCCCTAGAACGTTAAACTTTGATCCAGCCACCGCGGTTCAACAATCGTCTCTCTGGCTTTTTCTCAAATCTGATTCATCGTCGTGATACCATCACCTCGGCGAATGTTCGCCCGACTCACGGAGAACCGTCGACGACACCTGTCGCAGTGCAATCCGAAACAGGTCCCAGGCTACCCTCTCCGGCTCCCGTCCGGTCACCGACGCCTCCACCTCCGCTACCTCCACCCACACTTCATGAATTGGGCCTCTCATTATCCGCGATCACCTCCGACCTTTCGCCGTCCCACTTCAGTTCCCCCCCTGCAAGCGGAGCCTTTCTGGCCCCCCATTATCTCCTCCTCTGCCACGCACAAGGTTTAGATGTGCTCCCTCTGGTCTCGCCCCCAGCTTCTCAGCCATATGCTCTTGTGCGTAGGGTCGCATTTAAAAGCGTCGTTGTAATGGAGCATCGCGGAGTGTTGGTAGCTATAGCGGGTCGCAGGGATGGCGTTCGAGTGTACGCTTTAGAGGAAGTCAAGAAAGCTGTGGAGTGGCGCATAGATGTCGAAGTTCGCAGAGAACAAGAACGATCACGCAGAGAAGAGTCCAAGAAGACAGGCTCCTGGAACCCGAGCATTGACCAGCGGGATTCGTCGGAAAAACGGGGAACATTATCATTATCAACTCCACCAACCACCGAGATCCAACAAAACAGTAAGTTTACCTCGAGATCGCCATCGATTTCCAGCCCTTCCACACCAAAGAAGCCGAGGCCGCCGACAATGCAACCACTCTCTCCATTTCCCCCCATGGGCCAGCCCCCTCCCTATACCAGCGTGCCAGATAACACGCCGCCTTTACGAAACCAGCAATCTTCGGTTTCAGTAAATATAGCTCGCTCTAGGCGGTCGTCACTGTCTTTGGTCGTTGTTCCTCCCATTCCACAGTTTTCCCCTCCAATACCAAACGCGGCCACTGTCACCGTTCCAAATGTGGCACCTGTATCAAAGAACTCTGACTGGCTTGAGGCCAGCGATGACGAAGCTATTGATGTATTAACGGCTGGTGCAAGTGGAAGTCAAGCATTGGATGAGAGGACGAGTTCTATTCCACCGAGGAATGATGATCAACATGGTAACATGGGTGACACTACCGCTGCACTTCCAGTTCGAAGTCACACAGTTCAATCTCACTGGAGGAATCGTCCACCAAACCTCGATTTAAGTTTTTCCCGTGCAAACGCAGGTCTTGTGTGTCCAGATGAACTCTTTCCGTCTCTAGCTTTTCTCACCCTTCACCAGGCTTTACAGTCTTCACCGCAAGCGATTAACCAGAGTACCGCCATTCGTGCCTCTTACGAAACACAGCCGCAGCAGCTTTCTCCTGTGGATCCCGATGAAGATGACGATGACAATGCTGCCGTTCCTGGTGAACGGATTACGCTTGCGCAAGCTCTGTTAGAAAGCAGGCTCCCCGAGTTACCTCCAGCGGGCACCACTCAACCTCAGGAGCCTATCCTGATTCATGCATCAGCTCCAGCGATAGGCGAAGATGGTTTTCTTGCAACATCTTCCTTGCCGGATGCTCTTTCTTTTCATAGTCGAAACACCTCCAATCGGCCGGAAAGACGACGACGTTGGTCTGTTCTTGGAAGCATTTTCAATCCCACTGGTTCCCATGACATGAGGACATCGCCTTCCCTGGATGATACGCCCTTGGGTTCCCCTGTGTCACCACCTTCTCCGACGATGTCTGGAAGTGAAGGTAGACCTCTCGCGCGTTCACTTTCTAATCGCACACGACCCTCGACGGCTACGATTGGTCTTGTTCATCGACCGTCCAGTTCTGGCAGCCAGCGCCCTCCACATGCTAGCTCGATTCCACCTGTGCCCACTGTTCCTTTTACCCTGGCGTCAGTGCCGCCACACCGTCTCCTCCCGCGAATTTTCAGCACGGCATTCAGTTCCCGCAGGTCAGATGATCGACCCCCGACGCCTGTGCTCAAGAACGTCGATATGGACTCGAGAAGGAACAACGTTCAATCCCCGCCGACTCCCCAAGCACCACCCCCAAAACTTGAATATGTCAAACTCCCCGGAACCAAGGGATCCCTTCTGATTAAAGCAGTCGAGACGCAGAAAAAAAGGTACGATGAAGCGCTGTAAACCATTCTCTTCTAATTCTTGCGATAGTTTCCTCGCCATTCTCTGTGGAGAGAATGGAGAGAAGGTGGAACTGTTCGCTGGAACATATAGAACAGCTCTTGGCCTCTCTCGTACTTTTATTCTTCCAGACTCTCCTAAATCCCTCGAACTACAGTTGCAAGGCGATGATCTCGTGGAGGTCTTTTTGGTATTTTCGCAGAACGTTTTCGGGTTGGAACCTGCAACCGTAAGGGTACGTGAAGTCCGCATCGGGCGCGCAGAACGAAGGGCCGCCCGGCGGAGGGTGAGGGAAATCCGAAATGGTCAGACTGATCTTTTTGACACCGATCCACAAGTTCCTGAAGATGACGACAACAACATCAATATTGGCGTTGGTGTCACCGTACCATTCGGCCAGGATCTACTTTCGCGCAACAACTCCACTGCACATCTGCCCGAACGCGTCAACACGCCAACGGGAAGCAGTGGCGCACACGATTCTGCTCTGGCACACGCTGAGGAACTGGTTGCCCTCGCATCCGCCCAGGTCGGACCTTACACAACATTCCAGCAGTTATCATTCGCGCCAAAGATTCCGCTTGCTACTATTGCTGACGATTATATCATACCTCCAACATATATTGATTTTCTCGGTTATCGTGCTGAGCATGAACCAGACACTTACGGGGATGGCAGAAATCTTGCGTCCATCCAATTCAATCCTCCCGGTTTACCCATGCCAGCACCAGCACCTCCGTCGAGATGGTACTATCGTGATCCCAAAGGAGTTGTCCATGGTCTGTCATACTTTTGATATATTGCAAATTTCTATTTACGGTGATCCAGGACCCTGGAAAGCGAGTTTGATGCAAGCTTGGTACAAGGACGGCTTGCTTCCGCCCGATCTCCCTGTCCGCAAAGAGGAAGACAATGAGTATATATTACTCAGAGACCTCAGACAACAATGCGTCGACCCGGTTCACCCATTCCGGTCAGCTCCACCATTCCCAGCTATACAACCTTCCCCACCGATATTCGACGCGTCCAAACCGCTGCTTCCGCCTATCTCTCTTCTTGTTCAGCCCCGGCATTTTGGTCCACCAGCATTATTCTTTTCTTCTCGGGGTGGGCACAGCACGTCTATCGTTGATGCTCGCGGACGTTCCGTGCTTAGAGGAAGATTCCTGTGGAGCGCGGACCAGGAGGCTAACTCCAAGCTAAATGCTCCGCGAATGGGTGACATAAAGAGGCTGGAGGCTTTTGATGTAGGAGACCGTTCAGTGATTGTCGCAATGCGGCAAGGGGGCCTGGAGGCGATGAACCTTGGCGACGCGCTGCTCAAACCGGCAGACGAGTCGCGTACGGTCCTACCACACTTTCTTCCCCCACCTTCGAATATTAACAGACGAGGACCCTTTGTATGGAAGATAGGGACTCCTATCAGCTCTTCCACCGACGGCACTGCCCTGTCCACGAGGACAAAGACTGGTTATTTGGGAAGGAAGGCGAGCTATCCTCCAGGAAAATCTCCGTCCAAGGGCGACTTCACAACTATTAATGACAGTGAACAAGAGTTCACTGATGAAATTGTTTTTCTCGGACGTACCGGCGACGACCTTTACCTATGTGAACGAAACGGCGGCGTCTTTAGGATACTAAGACTCCGTCCTGATGCATAGACACGTCCTCACATTTACTCTTCCTCTAGTTTGTCCTTCGCTGTCTCCACACCGACATTCACTATATATCTATCGCACGCAGATACCTACGATACCTATCCCTCATTCACAATTAACTATTCATAGTTTTGCAGCTATCTTCCGTAGATCAATTTTCAAGATCTTGCCAGTGGATGTTTTCTATAAAAGCGGGCATAAGCATATTCAATATGTCGAAATGGATCAAGATGATGGGACACGCTTACCGGAAGTTTATCAACCACTTGGACCCACTCAGGACAGGCAAATCCCGGCAAGAGTGTGCGCGCATGGCGCTTCAATTCCACCTCGAATCCTGCGTGATTCCCAAACCACATTTGAACATGCTCTGGTCGGAGGATAACGAAAGCCATTGGACGTTCACCCCACTTGGAGTGGGGCCTCGCAACTACCGACACCTCGAGGACATGCGGGTGGCTTGCAAGTTCTTTTGATACCGTGAGTCGGAATACCGAAATGGTAGGGAGCGCGCCTTACCCAGTTCAATGGCAAGGCTGGATGCGTTCTATCGAAGTATAAACACCATTGTCCGAGCCAAACAATTGACACCATCACACTCACCTCTCCGCCGGAGATAATGATGTCCTTGCTCCTATCCATGATCTGTACAACACCATTGGGATGCATTACCGCAAGGTCGCCAGAGTTGAAGTACCCTCCTCTGAACGCCTTGCGGGTAGCTTCTGGATCTTTGAAATACTGCCAAACAGTGCGGTATTTGTAAACTTTCATACTTTACGAGTGGAATCTCTCACCTCTTTCATGACAATGTTGCCTCGGGTCACGACCTCGCCCACCGTAGTTCCATCCTTGGGTACGTCAATGAGTTCTTGATCATTCTCATGCCTCGGAGGGTACACAACGCGGACGTTTTCAGCAGTGGCGAAGCTATGTCCCTGACGCGCCATCAGTTTTGCACGATCTTTCAGCGACAGTGATGTCCAGGAGGGTTGATCGTAACACCGCGTGAACGGCCCATAAGTCTGCGACCAGGGTAAAGTACGATTACTGGAAGGTGACCAAGTACCATACCTCACTGAATCATGACATCGAGTCAAACAGCGAGACAGACATCGGAGAGAAAGACTCACGTAAGGCCATATACGTGGACAGGCTTGATCCCAATTTGCTCAAGCTGACCGATCAACTGAGCCGTTGGTGCGGATCCAGCAACGATGGCGGAAACACATTGCCGTAGAGGTTGCTTCGAGGCATCGTTGATGATTCCAATCTAGTTGGGGTCTGTTATAATATGGTGGGGACTTGTTGGTAGAGAAACAGGCCTGGACTGTTGGCGCACCGCAGTAATGCGTGACACCAGAGTTGAGCAGATGTTTCCAAATCTGGGGATAGTTGACCTGTCGGAGGGTGATCTACGTGGAGATCTATGTCAATGACAGGAAATCAGAGCGAAGTTGCACGGTAATGACATACTTGGGTTGCACACGCAAAAACATTGGCCCAAGGGAACGTCCATCCTGCAGCATGGAACATAGGGAGGACCCTGCATAGGAAGGGATGATTTGACAGAGTACCGAGGGAGGAAAGGAGGCAGTACCATAGGTATTTGGATTCGCGGTCGATTCTCAAAGAGAAATATCGACATGGTTGTCTGATTATGAGACTGAATGCCTACCTTGCCTCGAAAGCGTTTGCTATTGCTGCCAGGTAAGATCCTGAAACTTGGATTCAGCCGCCAAAGCGATGCTTAAAAAGCAATGATATAGACCTCGCAGGGTAGTGATGACCCCTTTAGGCTAAAGCAACATCAGATGATCATCTAGGAGGTCGGACACCTGAGCGCGCACTCTACCAGTAGTACCAGAACTAGGATCGGGCTTAGCTCTGGGGGAATGCCAATGTCAGGGGATGGGATCTTACGTGTAGCACAGAACTGCAGGGGTGTCTTCGTTGGTTTCTACATCAAGGCCAGGCCAGCCTCTCTCAGAACTGAATCTTCGACCCGCGCTGAGAAAGTCTTCGTATGGATCCCCAAGCGCACCGGTATCTTGGGAGACGATGGTAGTAACTTTGGTGTCAGGGATGAGATGCAGGTACTCGTGGTCAACGAGTATGAGCTTGGATTCGCTGTGCTCGAGAATGTAAGCAATTTCTGGAGGAGTCAGGCGCGTGTTGATCGGGGTAAGGATAGCGCGAGCGGCAAGAACGCCAAAGTGGGCATCTGCAAACCTGGATCAACGGGCATGAGCTAGAAAATGGTTGGAGATATTTACCTGCCATCATGGGGCTTGCGGATGGCAGGTTAGCCGAGGTTCACGAGGAAACGCTGCGGGCGCTCACGAATTTGGAGCCAGAATTGCAACACGATCGCCCGGGCGGATTCCTGCCTGTATGATGGCGTATGCCAGATTCTGGATGCGTTGAGCCCTAAAGCATCGTGAGCCGAGCAAGGGTGGGAGAGCGTGTGGTGGAGTGACTCACCACATGCTGTATGAGTAGAAAACCGGGTGGTTGGTATCGGGATGGACCAGGGCAAGCTTGTCCGGGTACACGAGAGCGGCATGGAGCAGAAAGCCGAGTGGGTTCTGTGAAGGAGTGTGAGGTGGCAGATGCGACCAAGTGGTACGGTGACGCACGAGGGGGTGGTAGTTCACCGGGGCAGAGCGCAGGGCCTTCTGGAGATAGCAGACGTCGTGCGGGGGTATACTCGGGGGAGTTGGGCAGAACGGGAACGGAGCCGTCGACATGTCCAATATCGGGGTCGAGCTGAGCGTAGTGCCAGAATTGGGCGGAGCGAACACACGCGCAAACAAAAGCGCAGACGGTCGTCCTCGTCGGCGGGCGCGTCTTCCATCGACACCATGGCTGACGCTGCAGCGGGTTCTGTGGACAAATCTGTTCAGGTCAAGCTCGTCCTTCTCGGTATGTCTCTCCCCCTCCACTCCGCTCCCATCCCTCATCTCTTCCTCACAACCAGGCGAGGCTGCCGTTGGCAAGTCCTCCGTCGTCCTTCGATTCGTGAGTCGCTATCCCAAGGTCCCATAACATGGCCACACACCCCATTTCCTCGCCCTCGCCAGGTATCCAACGAATTCCAACCCAACAAAGAACCCACTATCGGTGCTGCCTTCTTGACCCAGAAATGTCGTCTAGAGGATCGTGTACTCCGTTACGAAATCTGGGATACCGCTGGCCAGGAGCGCTTTCATTCTCTTGCCGTCAGTCCGCCCACTCTCGCTTCATCTGCCCTGACCATAATTCCATTTCATAGCCCATGTACTATCGCAATGCTCAGGCTGCCGTCGTCGTTTATGACGTCACGAAAGCTTCCAGTCTTGAGAAAGCAAAGTCCTGGGTCAAGGAATTGCAAAGACAAGCCAACCCCAATATCGTCATTGCACTCGCCGGGAACAAAGTTGACTTGGTCCAACCATCTGCCTCCCTCCCAGGCGCAACCCCTCCATCCGAGTCTGAAGACGAGGCAGATGATGCCACCGCAACCCCGGGAGAGGCCCCCAGTCCCGGGGCCGGCGAGGAATCGCTACGACAAGTCCCTCGGGAGGAAGCCCAGGCCTACGCCACAGAGGCTGGCTTGCTTTTCTTCGAGACCAGTGCCAAGACCGGAGAGGGTATCGTAGAGATTTTCACCGAGATCGGTCCGCTTCCTTTCCTTGATTTGCCCCTCTCTGGCTAAATCATATCCAGCCAAGAAAATACCAATCGAGCACATCTTGGCTTCTAACCGTGGTGCCGGCAGAAATGGCGTTCCAGGTGGTCGAGCGGGTACTTCACGGCAACAAGACGCCGTTAACTTGGAGGAAAACCAAGCCAAAGTTAAAGATGCCTGCAATTGTTGAGCTATTCACCTGTTATTATTCTGGAGAACTACCATCTTGTCATTTATCCCATGATTCATTACGTGAACCATTGACATATATGATTACGCCTCCAAACTTTCCTCTTGTAGTCGATTCCTTAATTCTACTCAGTTATTGGACAGTAGACTCAGCATCCTCGGCCTCGATTACTGTTCATCCAAACAGCGAACACAGACTGGCCCAATTGGTAGACCCATCGACACATTTCACCGATGATCATTATTATGCGGAGGAATAAAGTCCACGTAGGGCGGCGGTCTCGCAACCTGCTCCTGGTCATTGGGCGTCAGATACGGTGGGGGTGCCGGTACATGAGACGACGTCTGATCCATGACTCCGCCAGCTTGTGATAGCGAGTGGCGATCATGGGCGAACGAGTGATGAGGTATGCCTGTGGAAGAATGGGTTTGAACAGAACCAGACGACGTCGGGGATCTAAAGACGGAATCTATGGAGGGTGGTGGGTCGGATGGATCATCAAGAGGCGGGGGCGGGGGCGGTGGTTGCTCTTCTACAATCAACCCCAACACTCGACGTGGTTGAGAAAGATCGACAAACTCGGTCACCTCAGGGTCCTGTACCGCCTCTTCGACCGAAGGCGGGGGGGTCGATGCCCGATGTAGCGGGTCGGTGAGGCCGTCAAACTGTTGGGAAGAGGAAAAACCAAAGATGACCCCTTCACCGACTATGGTTGTCTCTGCCACGGGAGCCGCGAAATGTTCTTCTGTGTTGGTAGGAATATAAATCTCGTTCTCCGACTCCTGGAACGTGGGCAGACCAGTAGACGTGGATGCTTCTGATGGAAAAAAGGGCGGTGGAGGAACGTCTCTGTCTTCGAATGGAGGAGGAGCTCCATGCTGTGTGTAGCTTGGACCAGCTTCTCCTTCGTGATACAAAGGAGCGGAAATTTCGGTGTCTTCTTGTCGTACGGTCCTCAGTGGTGGCCGATCATGCTTCTTTTGATATGCAGTATCTACCCATTCTTCAACCTCGGGTAGTGGAGCGGGGGGTGGGATAATGTTAACAGGAATGGGAATCGTGTACAGCGTTTCTGTCCTGCTCGCGATGTCGACAAAGGAAGTGTGGACATTTAACAAGAACGATACTTTGTGCAAAAGTGTTGTTTGTGTGATAGAGACACATTGTGGGTCGTTTTCCACGTAGGCGTAATCCCCTTCGGCTAGGGACCGTGGGCGATCAGATGCAGGTGGGGAAGCAGATGGCGAGGTTTGATGCAGAACGAAGCGCAGTCGAACCGGATGCGAGGCATGAAACCTGCAAGATGCCCCAGAACGGGACATGACTGTTGTATATGTAGCAGTGAAGGGCGAGGGAGAGCCCGGCGAGGGATCACTTGGTTTCTCCACAGCTGAAGCAAGTGCTACAGACGAAGGACCCTCGAACGGAGAATCGTTGATTTCGTCTGTTGGTCGTCCTATAGCTCCCTGCGAAGGGAGCTGCACCCCACGCTCCAACTCATCGAAACATTTAACCTCGACTACGCGAAGCAGCACTGTCTTGACGTTACGGAGCCTGAGTCCCCCTTCCAAGACAAGCTGGCGGGGTGGTGGCGGCATCGTAACATAAACAGGGATTGGTTCTCCCGTAATGAAAGTCGATTTTGGAATCTCTGCCTCCACGCGCACCGGATGATGCATGACATGCTTCTCAGGTGAGATTGCAACGGTATGCGTGTGTGAGGTATAGCGCCTCGTGTGTACCAACAGTTCTCTTGACATAGGGGGGAGTGTTGGATCCACTGGGTGCAGGGTCGCATTTAGTACATGCATCACTGAGGAGTGCAGGGTGTGGACACATTGCGGTACGTCTGGCATGAGTGGTATGGCGAATGGGAAAGAGGTCGGAATGGTTCCGTAAGAGTCAAGCGGGAATGAAGCCACGTCCATCTCGGAAACGCAGAGTTCAATTTCTCGTCCGTGCACAGACTCTGTCGTGCGCAAAGACACGGATCTTTGGCCCAGTTCGGTCAGGCCATCACCAAGGAGGAATTGGATGGACTGACAGTTTCTTCCATGCGCCGGGTTGGGCACCCTTGAGGTGCACTTCCCCCTCCATTGCTGCGTGTTCCCCTTCGGCGCCAACATAGCCCTTTTGGAAGTTTATACCGTCTAGGGCTGGTACAATAAGTAACTGGAGGCCGGACACGTTTGATGAGCAGTCGCCGTGCAAGACACCCCCGAGGCCATGTTGAGAGTACTGGGGAGGGGGGGCAGTATCAGCAGGCATGTGAGCTAAATGCCTCTGGTGCTGGAATACACCACTGATGTTGGTCGTAGTTGTGGTTGAAGTGGAGAACGGCCGTGTATCGCAGCATCAGACCGTATTACCAACCCGTGGATTGCCACAACGATCGCCGTGCGAGGCTAGGTACATGACATTGAAATCAGAGAAAACATACAGAATCCTCATTCTACTCTCATAAGGCTCTCCAACTCAGCAAACATTGTTTGATCCAGATCTCTCTGCGTGAGCAGTTCCCATGCCGCGTCCCGACGGCCAGCGAGCATCCCCATCCCCTTCTCCACGTTGGTTTCTCTCGACTCCCCAAAGCCCATCCCGAACGCAAATGTCGGTTGGGTAGCTTGAGAAGTGTCGAAAGCATCCTCACCACCGTCAACGGCCTTCATTGCTTCGACTGCTCTGCGCGCAGTACTCAGGAACCACTGTCGCGCCTCTGGCGAGGCATTGGTTGCTGCAAACCTCTGGGCCATGCGAAGCATAATCTGCGAGAAGTGGAGCGACCGGTCCGATTTTATTTTTTTCTTCAATTGCGGAGGGGATAAGAACGCGATGGCGTATATCGCCATTGTCGTTTTCTCAAGATATGATAGCCACGGTTCTCGTGAGAGAAATGCGAAATCAGGATCGCTCACTGGCAGGCGATAGACCAGGGTCTCAAGCAGATTCCATAACCATTGCTGTGGTACGACTGTAGAGAATATTTTTCGACTGTGGTCCGAATGGGCAATGTGTGTGAAGACATCGAGGGCCACATCAGAAAGAGGCGGTGGCTTGCATTTGTGGAAAGGGATACCACTGAGCTTTAGCATTTGCGTCGGAGGGATTGCATCTGCCGGCTCGATTAGGATGGATGCAACGAGCTCGAATATCCGGGTACAAATGCGGGTAGTAGACTCGGAGAGGGAAGTGGATTGGGGGAAAGAGATCATGACTGCGAGATTGGACAGAATATTGAGGACATCCTTGCGGACGTTTATGACATCAGGAATGGAGAGAGCAGGTGATATTGGTCTCGGTGGACCTCCCTCCTGCGGGACCATGACTCCACAAACACGCAATACCAACTCTAGCGTGCGCTCGTGCCTCGCCATGAACTGCATGTTGTCTGGAATGACGGACAAATTCCGGATGATATTCGTCACGGCAAGAATGACATGGCTTGAACGATGCCGGGGACCATGATCCATCTTTTGCGAGTTCTGCTCGCATTTCAGTCCCGCGAATGGCAGTGACTCCGTTTCGAGAGCAAGGGTTACCAGTTCACGATGGCGGGGTATGCGGGTATCCTCCGTCAAGCAGTATTGAAGTGTGTCGGCAACCCCATCGAATGCCTCTTCCTCCAAAAGATCCAACACTTCCTCCAAAAGATCAGTACACTGTGCAATGGGAAAGCCAGAACCGGGGGTGGGGCCTTTCATTGTCGAAAGCAAGGTAAGTGTTGTCAGAGCATATGATAGTTCGACCGTTAGCCGACAGCGGATGGACATCGTGAGCGCTTCTATGTCCACGGTTCCCCATTCGTTGATATCCCGCATAGGACGACGTTGAGCGCGAAGGTACTCGTCTTCCAATATGTTAAGGTCACGTCCTCCATAGGTGTCCACTTCACGCGCTAGCGGAATGTACTCGATTTTGGTCCTCGTGAACTGAGAGCGTGGGTGAGATGAGACAAGAGGTGATGCCGAGGTGGTTGGGTTTTGCGGGACCGTCCGGTCCACCGACGTCGACATGGAGGGCAACTGTGAGGATGGTTAAGGATTTCAAAGAAGGGAATAGAAAAGCACTGACGTCTGGCAATTCTGTTCCACCTTATTTATCGGCCGCTCAATGTCACTAATTACGTACATCAAACGTTAATGAATGGAGCTCACCCATCTTCAACCTCGCACGCTTTCCATCGAGTTCCTCGGACTCGAACCTTCGTTTCATTCCCGGGGCATCCTGTTCGTTGATCTCATTACCTGAAGAACTAGGAAGGGGTCCAATGGTTGTGCTGCCCGGTGGGGCCACCAATGAATGGCCGACTAAAGAGTCCGAGAAACCATGTGTTCCTGGGAGAGATGTGTTCGGCGCCCCATGCTGTGGATGGGGACTCTGCGGTAATGTTTGTAACGCAGGGGCAGTGGGGCTACTGGTGATCGAGATCGACGTGTTTTGTCCGCCTGATACGGACTGGTTCAGCAATCCCATCATGTTAACAGAGCCGGATAACTGAGAAGAGGGACCGGGGAGTGCTGAACTTGGTGTTTGGGGATGCATGTTGGGAGGGTTGTTTGGGACCACAGGTGCGCCAGGGGGACGGCCCGTTGTCATCATTGCCTTGCGATTCGTGTCCTGGACGTTGCGACGATAGACCTCTTCGAAAGGTTGGATGATAGCATTATAATAATGCGCCAAGATGGTGGAGGTAGCGCGCTGGCCATTCGGCATAGGGACCGGGAGATATTCAGGAAGTTCGAGCTGCGGGAGAAGGTGTGACCATGCGTTCTGTTGCGTTACCTAGATAATTGAGTGTAGATGATGATCAACTTACGGCGGATGAATGTACGACATTGATAAGATACCTTTTGGCCGCCACCGAGATGCAACACGATGCCCCATAGTCTGAACAAGTCGACATCCTTTCCAGCTAAACGAAATGCGCCGGCTTCAGTGGAGCATTCCAGGTTTTTCCATGGTGAGGATGCAGGGTCGTAATTAGGAGGATATGGAACGGTGGTTAAAGCAGGAGGAAGAGGAGTGCCCCTGGTGAAATGGACGTTAGCGAGGCTGATCAAGAAACGCTGCTTGTTCTTTATCATCGGGGGATGGCGGGGAGGAACATTCATGGAAGGGTCAAGCGATGCGGGGTTGGGCTGGAGGTTGTGAACGGGAGAAAAGGCGGGCTGAAGGCTGGAGTGGGGGGAGAATTGCATACTGGCCGAAGCATCCTGAATCGGAGGCTGGAACGCGTTTGACTGGTTGTAAGGGGAAGAGATTCCGCCAAGAAATGATCCCGGAGTTGTTCCGCCCAGCGGTATCTGCGACGGAGACGGCACGGGCGGTCGCGGGTAAGCGTTTGTGAGCTGACGCTGCATGTTGACAACGTTGAGGGCGGCCATCTGTTTTGCGGCGGCATTGGAGTCAAGATTGAACAAGTGCTCGGTGAGGGCGGTGGACTGTGGAAAGGACGGTGCAGTCGCGTTCTGCGGGTTCTGGTTCCGTGGCTGCTGGGGCCTGTGTTGTGGGGTGAACGGAGGGGACGGGGGACGAGGAGGGGAACACTCACAGCATGATGGTCGTCGTCGTCGTCGTCGTCGTGGTTGTCTCTCACGCCCATGTCTCGTTCAGAAATCGACGACATATTCGCAGCACCTCCAAAGAAAAAAATAAAAACTTCGCCCTCTCAACAACAAAAGATCCCTACAAAGTCTCGCAGTCCGGAAACCATCCTCGACCCGTCCGAAAAAACCCCCTCACAAAAACGACGTCGAGAAAAAAAGCGGACAAAGGCAGACAACGACCGCTTCAAAGATTCCAGAGGATCCGTCCCTCGTGCGTCTCTTCTTTCTTTATCTCCTACAGTCCCAATTGCCCCCAGGTCGCAAGACAGCCGATGGTTACAACATCTACAAGGAGGACGAGCTAGGCATCTCTACCACAGGCGGAGGTGACCACCTCATCCAATCCCTTCCCTGCTCTGTTCTGATCCATCTTGTCCAGACACCCCCCTTTGTCCATTTGATTGCCAGTGCTGTCAGTCTCCAATGCATACACCTAGCCTCTTCCTCACTGGTTCATCCCCACAGGTTTCTGAACGCTTCCAATAACCCATGCCATGCGAAAGAAATGTATTCATTACCCTGTTCAACTTCGTTGTCAACATTTGCTCTTGGGATCAACTCTCGGGTGAGAATGATCTAGATACACTGATTCCTTTGAACGTGATAGACCATACATGCGGCTCTTGGCCCTTCTCGGCTCTATCGAAGCCTCGCTGACTCAGCCCTGGTGGCAATGGTCTGCAAGGTCAATGTGTAGCCAACAGCATGCACCCCTTTTGTCCACCCTATCGAACGTCATGTGTCGCTTGGGACGGCCTAATCTGTGGGCAACATCTCCTCAGTCAACATTGTACTCTTGTGAAATGCATCAGATTCATGAACGATAATTTAAATCATTTGATAGGCAAAACTGGGCATACAAAGACAGTCACACAAAACATGGTCGTCGGCACGAACATCAATCATCGTCATCATCCATTTCCCCCACACGTTGTGGACGTTGCCCCTCGTTGAGAGGGCTGCCGAACGGATCGTCGCCCTCCAGGGCACGGCGTAGGTCTTCAGCCTTCTTGTTGCGTTTCGCCTCTGCTTTATGTTCTTCTTCCGATTTCCGGGCGAGATACGCCTTGCTTCCAACCACCTTTTCCGGATTCTTGCACAACTTGAGCCTACGATCAACTTCCCGGACTGCTTCAACGTCTGGTGGAAGTCCTGCGTGCGTAATCAAGGTCTCGATTGTGTTGACAGCACTGTGGGGTGTTTCCGGGGGTGTCTCGCCAACCCCCGGCAATTTGGAGTCGAGCCATTTCTGGGCAAGAAGTGGAGAGGCGAGTGACAGCGCTGCGAGTGCAATTTGAGACGGTGCGTAAATGAGTTCGGCATCAGTGAAGCGTGAGTTGCGGACGTGCTTGAGCGCCGTCTCGTACACGTCCCGTGACCTCTGGTCCTCCGTGATATCTGAGAGCGGCTAGAAGGGTATGAGCGGAAGAGCGGACGACTGGTGGGTGTCGCACCTGAAGGTCAAGCCAAAGGCCCCATAAGGCACGATGGGAGTGCCATACCGCAAAATCGAAGCTCAGGCTTTGAGCCACAAGGAATTCCAGGTCAAGAACGTCGGAAGGGGATGTACGAGGGATGTTGGACGTGTATGAGTCCAGAGATATAGGGTTGTTCGTCGTCTTGGTTGCCAAAAATAAAGCTGTCAGCCTGCATGCCGTCGTCTTGTCAGTGAGGGAAAAAAACATCACGGACAAACGTACATGACATTCTTGGGATGCCAGTCCATGACAGTGTTTCTGAGATAGAAGCGCTTGAGGTAGGATATTGCGGTGGCCTCGACCTCCTCAGGGAACCGGAAGTGCCCACATAGTTGAGGAATCTTGGTGATGTACAGTTTGACGAGGAGGTGTTCCTCCTGAGCGTTGAGAAAGGACACATTGGCTGAAGATCCGGGCTGCACGAATCAGTTTGTACGGTTGCGTGGTGTGCGCTAACTGAGATACCTCGTCGGCCTCGAACGCATTCCTGATTGCTGCGACAGCAGCAGAATTTAATGTCTCGCGTACGACAGCCAACCGTTCTGGCGAAAATCGCCAGCTCTTGAACTGCGTGCTGCCCTCGTACAAGGGTTGCTTTTCTGGCAATGAAGACGTGTCGGGTTGAGATGGCATAGCAAGTTGTCGGCTACCATGGCCGCGCACTTTGCGCATCACCGTCGGCTCAGCTTCTCGCCCGCTAACGGCTGTTTTCCCACGACATGTCTGCAATGGAACTCGAGAACGACGAGCTCGTGAGCGTCCTCCCGGTCCACTACTCGGACAGGTTGAGTCCGAACGTGCACATACACCAGTTCCCGCTTCTTAATCGACCTTTGCAAGCACCCCCGTCGGCAACCGCCAGTGGAAAACGGATCCGCGCCCGCGTCAAACCCGTGTCGCGCAAGATCGAGATCCATGTACCAGTCGACGCGCGCCCTGAAGTATGGAATCACGAGAAAAGCAAAGATCTTGGGGCTGCACAGCGCGAAGACGACCGCGAGAAGAATCACGAGGACCAAATGAAGCACAGGGAAGGGGGTGAACTCAGGTTGACAGACGGCCGATTGCGGAGTGACGCCATTCCTCAGTGTGGTGCCTATATGCTCGGGGTCGTGCGAGGTGGTGAGAGGCCCAAGAGGTATTTGCATGGTATGATCATTTCTGATCGAAACACAAGGCCGATTACACCTGGTGCCTATCGGTGAAACGCACCAGTTTCGACCGACCTTGACTTATCTTGACATCATGTCTCGAAAGGCCCGACACTCAAGGGGAGGGGGGTCCGACTCTGAAAGTGATGATGGCCCACCCCCAGATCCAGATGACGCCCTCCCGGTCGTCACCGCCCCGAGGAAAGAGAAGAAGGCAGAGGCAAAAGAGGTGCAGGTTTCTGCTCGCAAATCAGGAGACGACAAAAGTCTTCAGGGCGGGATGTCAGCCGCCCGGCGAGAAATGTTGCTCGCCATAAGGACCGAGGAAGACGAGCCATGGGAGCCTGTCCAATTTTGCGATGGAGAGGTGCTCACACTGTACTCGCTGGGTGACCTTGTTCCATCTAACGCTACTACACAGGTGGCAGATTCGAACGAAGTGTTCGAGTCTATATTCTCGCGAAACGGAGGCCTTCTTGAATGTAAAACGGAGATGACTTCGTATCTGAAATCGATAAAGGGACTGTGATCTACACCCGTACTACTTGCTAATGATCCTAAGCGTGAACTTGTCGGGATGGCGTTGAGCGAGCAGAGGGCAGTGCCGTGCCTTTGATCCGTATCAGCTTCTGCGCACGCAGCCACAATCTTTGTCTTTTCCATGTCCACCAGCGAGACCGACTCAGACCCCGACCCCGAGCTCGCTACTGACACCGTCTCCAGCTTGACAGCATTCGCCCACTCGTCTGCGACGCGACCGAGCCATATTCCAATGGGCCAGGGGACTGTCAGCTGGGCTGTGGATATCCTTGCGACACTTGACTTTCGACTTATCCGCAGGGTACGCCATTGTAATCTCACATGATGCCCCTACAAATCAGTATGCAGGATACCGCGCTTCATGGCCTCATTCAAAATTGTGCTAGCACGATACTTGCCTTGTTCAGTACTGTGCTCCAGCAGGAACCAGCTACTGACAACTCGTGCGATTTCATCTCAGACATCGCCAGCATACGTGCGTCACGCGATTCTCTCCATACTCTGGACTCGCTCATTTTCCCTCACGAATCTAGTCAGACCCTCATTCTTGCATCTTCTCTTTCAGTACCGCAGACTCTTTCGTGTCATCGCAGCGCGGGATTTCAAACAGAGCTCCGCACCCCTGGCGACTGTATGCTGGGTGGACATCGTTTTGGCTAGGCTCGGGGACGTCACTGCATTCATAGCGGCGGGCCTTGATGTGAATCACCCCGACCAGTCACTTCCCGAGTCCTTGAAGGCCCAAAGAGGGGAAGATAACCTTCGTGCCGCAATACAGCTACCAGGCAGGTCATGTTCTACCGAAACATGGATGTGCCTCACGCGACATAGATAACTGGGATATGCTCCCATCCATGCTTTTGTCCGAGCGCGTGTCAGTTGCTGCAAAACGGTTGTCCATAAGGTTGATGCTGGGAAGGTATATTCTCTATCCCGCGCTGTCGGGACAAGTGGGTGTGGACAACACGTCAGTGACCTACAAAGCTTAATCAGAGCAATATCGGATCACAGTGCTTCTCACAGCATACACGAGTTGCTTTCCACGCTTGCGGAACTTGTAAGACAAAGTGCGGCTCGAGTGGATGGGCTGCATTCAGCATTGAAACCCAGCCTGCGGTACCCTATACTACAAGAACGTCTCACCAGTGCAATGGCGATTTCCTTGTTTGCGGTGAGCAAAGTATGCGACCTTTACTCGACAATTGGTATCTAGATGACCATCATCTCAGGCTGCTGACATTGCACAAGATTCGACCATTGGCCCGGAGTGTGCGGTTGCCTTCCGTCCCCAATCGATGGCTGCCGCCATGCAGCTTCTGCGATTCGTGCTGAATG
This sequence comes from Neoboletus magnificus, assembly GCA_003316145.1. Taxonomy (NCBI): domain Eukaryota; kingdom Fungi; phylum Basidiomycota; class Agaricomycetes; order Boletales; family Boletaceae; genus Neoboletus; species Neoboletus magnificus. The sequence continues at coordinate 131,510 of QFEI01000039.1, read as the reverse complement.
AGGGAGGGTATTCTACCAAAACGAACATTCTGGATCCTTTGGATCATCTCGATAGTCCAACAAGTGTCATCTTACGATGGGGGATTGTTCCCCACTGGGCATGGAGCGTTTGGCTGGAATATCGCATTTTACATGCGGACACGATCATGTGCCTTGTACGTTCTTTTTCTTTTCGAAGGTGTGCATGTCTTAGGGCTTCAGACCACGGCGTACATTCAACACCACGGAGCAGACCCGGGGGTGTTATTGGAAGTCTCAGACGTGATGTCTACCTATAGTAGGTCGATCAACCAAGCAGCGATGCTCAACGTAATGATCGTGAGACGGTATGTTGTATACTTGCGCATCTCGCTGACATTCTCTAGGACCTTGTCTTTCGGTTTATTTCGGTCCTCTCTGCTGGCGGGGATTCCAGGCAGCTCTCAACAGGCATGATGAGTGTACTTCATGGAAGCTGTCGATTGATCTCTCAGTGTATGAACCGAAACTCATGTGGAATTCAAAATTCAGAGGAATGCAGCAAAGCATTGATTATTCTCTTTGGCTACTTATCCCAGAACGAACAATATTTCGCTTGTGAGTATCCGATTTCTTTTTCTCGACACGTGGTAGAGGCGCCAGCAGTGATCGAGCTAGTCATCGAATGCCTGGCACTTGTGAGGGAACAGCGCATCCGTGAAGCTTGGAAGGCAGCCGTTGATGATGATAAATTTTGCTTTCTTGAAACTCTTGGCCAAAGTATGGTTCTGTTTTCTCTTCGTCAATAAAACGCTGAGCGAATTCAGGTTTTACACAGACAAAGACGTAAGCATTCGACAAGAAAAGATCATCCTGCAATATTACAATCGAGTTTGCACAGGTCATTGTCCCAGGATGATCTCCCGAAGTCCAGGGAAATTTATGCGGCGCGACTGATGCAATTCCTTGCCGTCATGATGTCCAAAGGAGTTCGGCTACTAGGCATAGATGCATTCGCCGGGTTTATAGACGCGGTTGGGGAGCGAGTCCTTGAAATGCCTCTGAATGACCGGGGATTCCTTTGCGAATCGTTTCTTATATGTCTCGCAACTGCAAATTTATCCGGAGTCGATTTGCCACGTTGCAAAGTCAACGTGGCTGCTGACGAGGTTATATGGCGTCTCGGGATGTGCAACGAAGATGAGAACCTCTTCCTAGCATGTAAGTGTGGATCATGATAGATCGGGTGTGATATCGGGCTGAACACAAGGTTGCTTAGCTGCTTTTTCACTGTACATCACTTCTGCATTCATCAGTGTCGAGCCGCTGACCTACCTGGAGGGTTTGGAACACTTGTTGGACATGACCCTTCTGATATGTTCACGGCACTATCTTCGCAAGGACGAACCCTTGGCACTGGTCATCCTTCCTACGATATGCGATGCATTGGCACACTTATTAGAGCACAGAGATGATACTACTGGTAAGCACCAATTCATAGGAAGAGCAACGTTTCCGAGCATTTGCTAGGGATATACACTTGGGAGAACGCGAGGATACCGGCGCTTGGCAGTGTCTTGCGGTCCTTGTGCAATAAGGAGGATTTGGAGTGCGACGGATACGGCGCGTCGCTGAAACGCAGACTCTCGCTGGCAGCAAGGAGGGTGCTGCGGGAGGTGTGTCCGAAGGAGTGTATGAACCTGTCCGCATGGCTGACTGTGGAACAGATAGACGGGGAACCAGCGACGAATGGGGAGGCAAGGAGGGAGTACGAGCTGGTGTTTTGTAGAGTCGACGGGTTCTCTCACTTGTTGTATGTGACAGTGGTATGACGTGACATTCCAGTGTCACGTCGCATTACGGTCTGGCTCCGAACTAGATTACTCGTTGACGTCGCCGTCGCTGTCGCCGTCGATGTCCTCGCCGTTCGCGCTCAGCTATCGTCGCCGATCCCACTCAGCTTCCTCGCCGTCGCCGTCTCCAGCGCCCGCGTCTTCGTGGCGACCCGCCCACAAGCGGGCCCACTCGTCCCACCGCGACACCCCCACGCTCCCTGACTCACAGCGATGTCATCTCGACATTTGGAGGACCGGAAAGAGGCTTCGGCGAGATATTTCCGTACGTGTCCTTCGCGCCTCCGTCTGTCGTCGTTCCCCTCACTTCCCCCGCCCCCCTCTCCAGTCTGCTCAAGCAACTCGGAGCTCCACGCCCGCCTCCGCAGATAGTCGTACTGTGAGCTCCGGCTCCTCTGCCCCCCACACGCCCCCGTTTCCTGCATCGTCGGCAGACTTCCTGCTTTTCCCCACTCATCCCCTCTGCGGAGGCAATCTATCCACCCGCAATCCCCGTAGCCCCTCTTCCGCCGCGTCATTTCTCCAAGATGATACATGCGAATCCTCGCAGTGGCAACTTGCTCGGCTCCGATCAGCAGCCTTCTCGGAGCTTCAGCGAAGTGTCAAAGAGAACGGTGAGGGGTTCGTCAAGCGCATGCGCGAGTTCGAAGATTCACGCTCTAAATCCGCACAACACTCTCGCGCAAGAGGCATCGAGAGGCGGCGCAGAAAACGCTATTCCCCAAGCGTACCTACAACTAGTGCCACTGGAAAGAGTTTCATATCAGACGATGATGATGACGTCTTGATCCTTTCGAGCACTCTTGACGCTCAGCCGCTTCACCCACTTCATCCAAGACAAAAGCGTTCGTCCAGCCTGGGAGCGATGGACGATAGTGATTTCCAGTTGCACGGCGAGATCAACTCATCCGGTCGACTCTCCCCCATTTCTAGCATCTTCCACCCCTTCCCTTTCGCTCACTATGCATCGCATATTCAGCCTAACACCAGCAATCAGTCAGCGGAACTGTCCACCTCATTCAGTACATCTTTTGACTTTACAAATCCCCTTCATACCAATGCATTCAAACCAGCCTTGTCTCATTCCTCTTCCGACTCTCTCGTTTCAATGGCAGACGTGTCTCTATCAACTTCATACGCAGAGGATGCCAACTATCCTTCATCCTCACCCATGGCTTCTCCACCACAATCACCCTGCCATCTATCAGCCGGTGCTAAGTTAACCTCCGCTTCTAGTGCGGAGAAGGCAATAGCGGCCCTTACGTTAGCGATGGCGAGTGGAGCTGGCAGCCTCGGAGATTATGAGGCGGTCAGAGCATTGAATGTTTTGTCGGCAGACGAATCACAGGTCGGAGAACTGTGGCATTAAATGCTCATGCACCCGCCGGCTCTACTGCAAGCTGCAAAGTACACTTCACAAACTCATGGTAACCATTCTGGACCACCCACAACGAAGCTTTCACCGTTAACAACTTTCTTGTTTATTTCTAATCGTCAATCGGACGTTTGTACACGGACCCAAGAAAAACCGGCTAGCCGTATTTGCTTTAATATCAAGCATCGTGTTGTACCCAGCCAGAAGCCAGTTTGTCTATACCACCATGAACTTTTGGTCCCTCCCCTTGAAATTTCATTCTTGGGGTTGCAAAGCAAATAAATTACCGTGTAGAATGCTTTCTTTTCTCTTTCGATATGTCCTCTGAAAATTCTCTTGTATGTATCATAACTTGCGCACACGTTGTAACCTGGATAAGAGAACTTCAGCCTTGGGAATTGGTTTGATCTAACTCGTGAATCCGCGGAATGGCAGGAATGGCGCATTCTTACAATCATATCTTCGCCTTATGGTCACGATATCTATACGCCCAATTCGGTACACAGGGCAGCATAGGTCGCCTATTGATTCCGTTGCCACAGAGCAGGGCAAGCATGTCACCACTGAGCCGTCTTCTTGAGGCTCAGCGAGAGGGTAAGTCCTTCTGCCTTTCTTCCAACTCTCTCTGCAAAACCCCCATGGTCTTCTCAGCAGATATGCGCCGGCCCAACTCTGCCTGGTACAGTTCTTCAGCCCTTCGACGAGCTCGTGCCTCCATCACCAATTGGTTCCTCATCCCTTATTATGAATAGATGAAGTCGACACCGAGATGCGAAGAACACTGCTTACCGGAAATGAGCTTTCCGAGACTGGGCGGCACATAAAGATGGGAGGCCACAGGCACCCAGGGCGAGGTGAAGATTTCCGGGATGTCGAGCATATAGAACTCTTCATCAGAATCAAGATGAATGCTGTTGCTGTCAACGGAGGACGTTTGGGAGGTCACTGAGCGACTATCCTTTGACGGATTATCATTATCGAGGTTCATAGCCTCTGCCTGCTCATTTACAGGCAACTTTGTCAATTTCGTATGTCTGATATGAACAGAGTCCTCTCGTGAAGGCGAGGCGGAGAGTGTCGGCGGAGATGATCCAGAGGATTGCAGGAAGTCAAGGTGATATGCGCGAACGTCGGCCGGTTCGTCACTGGGAGAGGCTGGGCCCATATGGGGACCAGGAATTGATATTGATGGTGCTTCCATGTCTACGCCAGGAACAACGAGCTGTTCGGTTCGGCCATCAGAGGGCAGTACCGAACCTCCGTAGTTTGGGTTTTTCCCCGAGACACTGGTACCCATGGGCAAGGCATTCTCAAAATCCATTTGAGTCGAAAAAGAACTCCTTAGAGAAACGTCGGGTATTGTTTCTTGTGATTGCGGAATGTTGATGATGGTCATTGTTTCGCTCCTCATGAGGTCGGCATCGGGAGAGTTTCTCCGGGTTATCGCTTCAAGTTGCATAGATGAAACAGATTCGTCGCCTTTCCGGGTATCGCGCAAAAGCACCTGGCTGAAGCAGGCGTTTCCATCTATCCCCGAAAGTGGAAGAGCACCTTGGGATTGACGCATTTGAGCCCACTCCTCCATCAAATCTTTCTTCGCATTCTCGTCTGCAAGGTTAACGGCCTTTCGTCGGCGTCCCCTTGGCTGTTTAACTGACTGTAAACCAGCCATCTCGTTTGAAGCGGACATTATGATAGAGCCATCGGGTGGTTCGCTGAGCAGCTTTCCCGCGACATCCGGATCTGCTAGATGCGTATAAATATCTGGGCTACGATTGCTGATGAAAGGATGAGTCTTGCGCGCAAGTCGTGCGGAAACTCGTAACGGCGGGGCGTATTCCACGTCTGGTGTGGGTGAACCAACCCTCGATCGAGAACGTCTACGTGACTGCAGCTGTGCAGAGAGCTGAGACAAGCTGGGTGCAGCAGAAGTGGACGACGATCTTTTACGTCTCTTCTGAGGGCGTTGTTCACTGGCGTCTGCAATTGGTCCTACCACAGAAGCTGGGGTGCTAGCCAAGCAATCTGCTTGGGATGTAGCACAGGATGACGAGTCACGCTTGCGTCCGCGAGCTACGAGTTGAATTAGACTGCTAATTTGAATCGACGCTATAGTGACCTCGCTCACTAATCACGACACTTGGCAAACTCGATGGCGGTGTGTCTTTGACATCCAAGAATGAGAGCTCTACAAACATCAAGGACCTCTGCACAGACCACGTGGATTGTGTGCTTACTTTGTTTCTTCGACCGTAAAGACTCTGCGACGACGGACATCAATGCGACAATTGTCATGGGGAGTGGCACGTCATGTTGACTAACCTA
>QFEI01000039.1:0-125972 GCA_003316145.1 Neoboletus magnificus | reverse complement strand
GAGTGGCACGTCATGATTGACTAACCTAGCCTCGAATTTTCACGTCGACTGACGGGTACGCTCGCCGCGCGGCTTATGGTCTTTCGCTCTGCGGAGAGGTTCAGTCGCTTTCAGGCCAGTGACCCCGAGGATCGTTGGCTAACCTGAGGTAGCAGCGACATGCGGAGTCGGTGGCATGCTACAAGGTCGTGGATTACGAAAGGACAAGTAAACTGTAATCGACTCTGTTGGGAATTTGGTAAAGGACAACGTGAACTGACAATATACAACATTAGAGACCATGTCTACCATTCAGGTATCCTACACTGAACACGAAAGACAATCCCACAAATATTATCGCAGCTACAGGGCAGAATCCAACACCTTCATGGCGAGCGCGCGGAGAATCTGGACGAATACTCTGTCTCGTCTCTGGCGATGGATATATATTAAGGCATACCTCTGCTTTCTGGCTCGCTCCAAGTTCCGAGAAGACTGCAGCAACACTTTTGCCTTTGGCGTCTCGTATTGCCCCTATTCGGTTACCGGCAACGGCACCAAGCACAAAACCTGGTACATTGGCCACGATGAAACCTAGACCTGTGAATGGAGTGAAGGTGTGATTCATATCTTATATGGAGCTGGCTCACCTCCGCCACATGCAGTGCCGAAGTAGGACCACCACGGTGTGTGCCGTGCCACTTCGGGGCGAAGGAGCTTGGCCACATTCAGGTAATGACCAGGAGACGTTCTTCAAACTGAACTCGTACCTCGTCAAAAACGTCAGCAAAGACGTTTCCAGCATCTGGCCTCTGCTTGTGCCCATTGCTTTGGGATGCATTGCCTGCGGCCGCACTGCCAAACATACCAGCGAACTGACGGAAGAAGTTCGATGAGGCCTTCGGGTCAGCGCTCTTGTCTGACGGTGATTTTGAGGAATAGAGAATGTCATATTCCTTCCTTCGAATAGAGTCGGAGAGGACATAGTATGCATCTGCAACTGCCTGGCAACGGTGAAAAACGAGGCAGTCATGAGTTAACTCTGATACTCTTCCTCGAGGAGAGCAAGCGGCTACCTGGAATTTCTCTGTAGCAGCTTTCTTCTCGGCATCAGTCGCCTTTGTCAGCCTGTCGGGATGAGTCCTACGAGACCAGGATGAGTGGACAGCACAGCATTGAGGGGCTGGGGGTCATCACTTCAAAGACTCCCTCCTGTAGGCCTGTCTGATCTCTTCTGAGGAAGCTGATTTCTGTACGCAAAGGATACTATAGTAATCAGGAAACGCGGACATGGTGGGAGTGCAAGAGAGAGAGTGAAGCGTGCAACATGCTTGCTCAACACTCCCGCAGCCATTTCGATCGAATATTGCACTACCCACACGATCAAGGAAAGCACGTGATTGCTCGGCAATAGAATCGGAACAAACAGTATGTACTGAGTAAGTTGTAGAACAAGCCGCACTGCGATGAAATAGTATGATTAATACAAAAAAAAGTCTGTCTAGTCATCCGCCAGCACCTGTACCTGCGGTGTACCATATGACTGTAGCGCAAGCGGGGGAGGTCTTGGCCGTATGAATATCTTCTGAACTCGATCAGCCCCCTCTGCCGACGCGGCTATAGGCGAGCCGGTCACTCGCGCGGGTTGAGGTTTGGTTAGTAGTATCGGCATGTCTCTCTCTGCACGGTCCGCCACGGGGGTCTGCGGGGAAGGGTCGGCCGTCAGAGAGCGGGATGGCTGGTCGTCGATCCGACGCTGCATGACGTTCGCCAGTTCATCTACGACAACTCCTTGGGATAGTCTTGAAGAACGAGCGAGCGGCGAAAGCCTAGCCACAGCGGGCGGGGCCGGGAGTCCCCCGAGCCGCGGCGGCACGGGTAACATGCGTGGAGGAAGCTTCTTCATACTCGAACTAGTTTGGACGGCTCCGACATTGGACTCACTCTCCACGGCCCACCAAGAATTCTCTCGGCTCCCTTGTCTGGATTCACCAGGGGTCACTAGACCTTTAAATATGTCAGAAAGGCTACCACTAGAACGGGCGAACAGCTTACCGCCAATAAACGAAGTCACATTGTATCGCGTTCCCTCAGAGTCAGAAAACCTTCCGCCTCTTGAAGAAAGAGATTCATTCTCTTCCCCTAAGGGAGAGTGTGGAACATTACTAGAGACTGGAGAACTTGGAATATCAACGAGAGACGCTGAAATCTTAGGGGGGACTAGGGCGTATGTGTCTTGAACGGGAGTTGACCGAGCAGCAGCAATGCGAACACGTCTATCTCCTCGAATACGCATCATGGACGATGGGTTGGGTGAAGGGAGTGATGGAACAGGGGTCGTCGACCAAGGAGGGACGGGGAAACTACTCAAGGATACGTCAGAACAAACTGTCCTTTGGCCAGTGGATGATGAACGAGCCAATTCCGCGCTTTTGCGGTTCAGGACAGAATTAGAAGACGAGTTAATGGACGTCCTCGTGGAGAACAACTTGAGTGCCTGTATGCTCTCGTCTAGCTGGCTCTGCTGTCTCATGAGCTCGTCTAACGAAGTTCGCGAGTCAGAAGCGTTCGCGGGCGGTTGAATACCGCCAAGGCCGTAAACAGGAGAAGCTTCTGGGGGTACCACTGTCCTTGCCCCCTGCCTCGCTCCAGAGGGGATTGGTGCAGGAACAGATGAAATGGGGACAGAGCTTGTTCGAGCTTGAAGTAGAACCGTACGTCGCGGAATGTCCGCTTGATAAGGAGGTATGGTTTGGTCGGTACGAATGGAACCTTTCGTAGACCGTGCAATTGCAGACTGAGCTTCTAAAGCAGAAGTGATCGCCATGCGATTGGCGGACGCATCATGTACAGGCTCTGTCCATCCCTTGGGTTCTTGCGTCAACGACACGATGCTGGCTCGCAGTTGCGTGTGTATGCTTCCAGTATACAGAGGGTCCGCTTTTACTCCCTCGGCGTCCCAGAGCTTAACCTCTTCATCTTTGTTACGCGGACGGTTTCTTGAGACCTTGGAGGACACCCACGATGATACGTGGTTCAACGAACGACGTGCCGAACGGCTGAGCACCTCCCGAGTTGACTCCTTGTTTTGAGTTGCGATGCCAAGGACCATGGACATACGTGGCGTCTCGATAACTGGCGGAGTGATTCTGAATGTGGATATGCGAGGGGGTTTGGGGAGTGTAAACACGACATCTGTGTGTGTGTTACCTTGAGGTGAGGTAGTGTAAAGGAGGATATCGCGATGGCTGAGCAAGGCGGTGACCGCGACGAATACAACAATGATATAGACCTCAAAAGCTTGAAGTAGGCGACCGACCGTTGATTCAGTGAAAGCGACTACATAAGGGGTAAGATCCCCCGCAGAAGAAAGGCTACGATCACTCACAGTAGAGAAGGCCGCCTACCCCAATGGAGATGTTGACAAGGAGCCCGGAAATTGGGACGAGACACTCTTTGAACGTGTGCGCTAACATACCATCGTGCGAGTCTCGAGTGACAGTGTTCAACAACAGCTTCAGGAGAAGTAGGAAAGCCACGAGTAATTCCAGTGCAGCGTCTGCGGCATAGACATTGCTATATTGATGGAATCGAGGGACCACACGCCAGACAATTTGCAGGGCCGTGATGGTTATGATGGCTACTAACAAGGAAACGCCAAGCAGTTTTCCGGGTGTTCCCTGACGCATCCAACTTGCACTGTGAGGTTCTTGAGTGCGTTCGAGGGTAGGAAAACCAATTCTCTGGACCCTTTGGGTAGAAGGTGCGCATCGAGCCTTTAGGGGGGGCTCTGCGACGTATGACCAATAGAACAGAAAGCGAAAGCCTATGGAGAACGCGAACAGGACCCCCCTTGCTCTGATAGCGAGTTCGCTGGCTACGAAGGTCGTGCTCATAGCCCTCCCATCGGCAAGGGTTTGGCCCAAGTCCAGGACCGCGGCAACAAAGGCTAGCAAGGTGGAAAAAAAGAGCCAGACTGACGATCTACAGGGAAGAAGAGGATGGAGTAAGTACAAGCCGAGACGCAATACCACGGTACTCACAAGGATATTCTATTCAAAACAATAAACAACACTGATATGCCGAATACCAGGATCCCCACAGATACGAAGGGGATATCCGAGAGTATTTCCGCAACCTTATGACTGTCAGTCCGGGCACGCGCGGCGCAGCAGTGCACTAACCTCGCAGCTGTTACTCCATGAGAGAGGGTAGGTGAAGTCATACAAACTAGTGGGATTACAAGCAGGAGAAGGATTGGTTGCCATCAGGGAGTGTGATTAAAAGGAAAGGAAAGGATTCCCTCGGGGAATTGAACGCGCAGCGAGGTTGACAGAGGCAAACCACTGCAGGTTGAAACGAACACAGCCGGCTGCGAGATCAGCGGCTGGGGTCTGATGGCCACCAGTAACCTGAGCTCTAGGATGGTGCGACGCACAGTGCGCATCCAAAGGAGAGGGCAGCACCTCTGGGGGAGAGGTGGGAAGAATGGAGGAGGTGTAGCGAGTAGTTTCCGGGTGTCATCGTATCCCCGGTTCGTTGTCATGCAGGAACTGTCAGTCAATTAGACTGTGAGAGCGGACCGTCGTCAATGAGATCAAACAAGATATTGACATTCACAACGCGTCCGTGTGGATACATGGCAACGAGCTCAACACAACCGCTCGTTCAGCCCAAACAACGCTCACGCCGCAACCGAGCCACCACCTCCCGTCATTTGTCGCACCAGATACATTCCCCGACCCTCATCAATCGATTTGCTGCTTCTCATCCCAATCACACTCTTTGGTCTAGGACGAGGCGTTGCGAGTCCCAATTGTTTCGTCGGACTCCCGGCGAGCTGCCTTGTCGGGCTCAGCCCCCCTCCTGTCAGCTGCCGCAAGATGCCCGAGTCTCCCCCGCCCCTTCCTGTGAATTGGCGCGCGATGGTGGTGGTACCTGTCGACTGCGGTACAATAAAAGACGCGCTCCCTGCGCTGCGACCCGTATACGATGATATGAGCGGTTTGAGTGATGTTTCTACCTGAGCGTTTCTCACGTGCGATGGAAGCAGGAGCTTGATAGAATTGGTGTGAATTACCGGCGGAAAATGTCAAATACTCACGAGGCATTCTCTGCACCATACGCCGCCTTGTGTGTCTCGCTTCGCAGCAGAATCTAGCTTTTTTCCACATCCTGGCTGCGACTTATCCCGCTTACCCTTTCCTGTGCCCTTGCCTCCACAGACCAGACAAGTGGCATGCCACCTTGACCCTTGAGGACCCGGGACAACGCCCATCTCCATCGGAGAGACCGCTTTCTGGCATCCTGGGCAAGCAGCCGAACTACCGAATCGGGAAGACGGTGACGAAGGCGACGGAGCTGACGGAGGTGGCCGTTCGTATCGGGAAGATGAATATAGATTGTTACCGTGACGGGGTGAACCTTTGGGTGGTTGGGTGTGAGTTATCTTTGTACTGGGCTTCTCTGCGGTTTGAATAGGTGACACAAGGGCCGGACTGAGAGTTGGGCCTGTGGATGCAGACCTGATGGGGCTCGGCGCAACTATGACTTTGGTCCGCGTCTTCTCCGTTGGCGCACACTTGTTAATTCACGCGGAAATAAGGGCTTGTGGATCTGAGGTATAACATTACCCGACTGACCTCTATGTGACAAGCACCTCCTTCCCCCCGCACAAAGATTGCTTGTCCACTGGCTGTCTCTCTAAATGGTCCATCACACATGGCGCAGCGGAAGCATTCTGTGTGATAGGTTTTAGGAGGTCCACTAGCGCTGGGTTCGGGAACTGTGACGAAGCGACCGCTTCCTCCGGTGGCAAACAATGACCCACCACATTTAGCGCAGAGAGAACCAGAGGAGAGAGTGGCAGTCGGTATCGAAGATTTGCTGAGGGAATCCCTAAGCTTTGGGGTTACCGTGCCCGAAGTAGGGCGTTCAAGAGATACGTCTGGAGTTGGGGTATGTGCTCTGAAATTGCTGCCAAATTCGTCACGAGGGTGCACTTGAGGGCTGAAAGTTGGCGGGGAGGAAGGGCCCGATGATTGTGTCAGAGTGTCAGAGACGTCTGGGATCAGATCAGGGGTAGAAGGCGTCCATGACATTCGTGATGACCGCAGACTCGAGGTGCTCACAGCGTGTCGTAGTCCAGGAGAACCACTAGCTCTAGACATACGAGGAATCCGCGATGGAGCAGGCGCCAATGAATTTGTGATAGTGGGGTTCGACAGTGAAGCAGGGGAAGAGATTGGATCTGTGGACGACACAGGTGACGGAGTGACTTGGTTCATGAATCGATTTTTCATCTCTTCTATCGCGTCGAAGGACGGCCTCGTTGACGAGGGGGTATGGTCTTGATGTGGATCGTCTATATGGATTGCTTGACGGGGTGTGGTGAGCGTAGCCGACTTCTTCCTCTCCAGGGTGCGGTGTGCAAGTGGGCTACTCTCCCGGCCATTATTATTCAGATGCGATGTTGAGGAAGACAATGACGGAGAGGAATCACGCGGTGTACGATTAAGGACCGCATTCAATCGTTGCGCGAGTTCTTCAAGAACAGGGCTTCCCTCCCTACTCTTCATAATACCAAGCCTCTGCTCCAGTTCATCGATTGCAGGACTACCCTCCCGGCTCTTTGAATCTTTGAAAGGAGTAATCGGTGTTCGATTGTCAGCTTTCTCCGAGTTGGGCAATGGATGGGACTTCCTCGGTGTGCTGTTTCGCTTCAAACAGTTGTCAAAGCAATCAGCGCAAGAGGGTTGCCCAAACAAATCAACCATAGGGGTATCGCCGATGTTCTTGTGACAACCTTCACATCTGAAGCATTTCTTGTGCCAAACGCGACCAGAAGTTTCAACAAAGCCTCCTTCACTTTTCAAAATGAGGACAGGTCGGTGGCAGACTGGACAGTCACCCTTTGACCCGCCATTGATGATGAAGCATGGTCGACACAGAAACCGATCAGATAACTCGGGTGCAGAGGGATCCGGAAAGATTGTCGCGTCTGGTTGAAACTCGGTCAGGCAGACCGCACAGGAGTATGTTGCAAGAGATTCCTTTGGCTGCAGGACCGAACCGTACGCTTTGGAAAGCTCTGGCGCGTTCGGTGCCTGTAAAATACCGGCCTCAGCCGCGAGAGTAGTCGGCGAAGAAGGCGGACTACGCTCGTCGATATCGAATGGCCGCTCCGATGGAGACAAAGGGCGAGTAGGGGAGCCGACGTGTGAATCGACGCGACTTGAGATGGAAACGGAAAGACGGGATGAACTTGGCCGGGGGAAGCGGCCAGTAGCAGGGTGTGCGGTGCACTGATCTGGTTCAGCTCTTAGTCCAGTCAGTGCAACGTTGGGCTGCTGTGCAGAAAGAGGGTTGTCGATCTGAAGGGGTGAGCGTGTCGGGGACTTATCTCTCCACGTGTAAGTCTGCGACCACTTGTCGACTGTCTGACATTTGGGGGACGACCACTGTAAGACGGGTGCTAGTCTACCTCAGCTACGATATCGAAACACTAATCAGCAACAGACAAACCGACTGCGGTGCCACCACATTTGCAACGTGCTCCAGTGACAATGTCACCACATCTGCGACAGAATCCCATGTAATTTCCGAAATATTCCTGGTATCGCGAGCCTACAGGACTGGGGACAATCCGAAATGAAAGGTAATGGTACAGATGCGGCTGTCGTGGAGGACGTTAAGTCAAGAGTTCAACGTGTTCAACTTGCAGCAGCACGAGGCTAACCTGTGTCGGAAGAGGCACGATCACGTGGGTCATTTAAATCAGGTACGTGACCACCTCAAAGTTCAAGTGACGGAGGGCATATTCGCGAGCTCACAAAAGATTTAAATGAAGGGTGCTCAAATCGTAAAGCAGGGTGTTGGTGCATGAACATGAGAATATATATGATCATTACATACGTCCCTTGACTCTCATAGCTTGGTGGGTATGGTAGGTGGCCAATCCACGCGCTCAACCTCAATTGGCACCCTCAGCATAAAATCTCGCTTAGTATTCAAGCACTCACCATTTCGGGGGAAAGTTGGTCAATTGACCGGGCACCGAGAGACTGCATACCGAATTTGATTTCGCGTTGCAGGATTCGCACCAAATGAACGACGCCTGTTTCGCCGTAAGCCTGTGATGCCATCAACCGATTGTACCCCACAGAAGACTCGGACTCACACTCTGCGCGTAGAGAAAGGCGCGGCCAAGTCCAACAGCCTTGGCACCGAGGCAGAGCGCTTTAAGCACATCTAAGGAGCACCATGAATTTAAAGGTGACGAATCCAATCAGTTGACCACCGACCAGTGCCGCGACAGATGCCGCCATCAATATAGACTGCAGCTGTTTCTCAGATAGATTGGAAAACAACAAGGTGTACCACGTGCCTTCAGTCTTGTCAAACACCTCCGGATGTTCCTTGTGGAGTTTGTAGAGTACTTCCATGGGCGGAAGCGAGCTACATTTTACTATGGGTAATTGGGATACTTGTCAATCAGATTGGTTGCTCACTATTCAAGTTGACGGCCTGAGATACTAAAGGTGAATCATGTTCACAGTTTGCAAGGTCGAGGCTCACCACCATGGTTTGACAACACGATGCCTTCGCAGCCAGCCTCCGCAGCAAGAACGGCATCCTTGCTGGAGTTAGAACTTAGTGACGGTGAAACTGAGACAACATTACCGCAACACATTGAACCCCTACACCACTGTCAATGCGTGCGGGAAACACATAAAAAGCCATACCTTTAATAACTACGGGCAGTCCCGTGATGCTTCGTACCCACGGTATGGTCTAAGACCAAGTGATGTGAATTGAATGCAATCACAAACAGTGTTTTAAAATTCACCCTTTTCCAAGTCATATCAATATCGTTATTGATAATGAGTCCGCCAGCGGTGCCCAATATGCCGGCTTCCTCTTCATCATCCTTGGAATCTGGTCGACGTTTGACTCCCTGATTCTCGAAATCCTCCAGGTAATGAGGGGCACGGGTATCCAATTCTCGATTCGATGGTACGAGCGCATCGACGGTAAGGAAGATCGCTTTGTAGCCCAGCGCCTCGACTTCCTGAATGCGTTTGGCAGCAGTGGCGTCATTCTTGTGTTTGTACAACTGGAAGAAGATAGGCTGATCGGGTGAGCCTCGAGCAGAGGCAATCTGGCCATACGACAATGAAGAATTGGTGGAAACCATCTGGATGATGCCAGTCTTGTAGGCACCACGCGTTAGATTGAGTTCCCCGAGGGGATGACCTAGACGAGCTAATGCAGAACCACTAATATATACTGGTATGGACGTCCTGTGGCCAAGCATGGTTGACGAGGTATCACAGCCAGAGATAGCCCTCATAACTCTAGGGTGGAAGAAAAAGCGACTAAATGCACGGGCGTTTTCCGCATGCGCTTTTCGTATTGCTTCAGTGGGATGGATAACCACGCAGAAACTGGACGTACTTATGGAGTCATCTGCGGCGGACGCATAGTAAGCCAGGGCTTTGTAAGGAAGAAGTTTCTTGGCTGTTTCCTAGAGAAATTCCAGGATCAGAAAGAGGAAAAGTCTGCAAGAGTGTATGCTCTACCTCCATGTCCTGGACATTGATTATCCGGCTGAGAGGGGGTCTATTCTTGAGGGCCTCCTCCACTCGCAGTTCATCCCTCGTCTTGGTCTGGCTCTTCTTTGCCTGTCTCAGTTCTAGAATTGAGGCTTGGTCAAGATCGCCAAGATGCTTTTCGGGAGCGATGTTCTTGTCGAGTGCGTCGGAAGGATGGATCGGTACATAGGCTGCGGTAGCATCCCGTCCACCGAACCCCAGGATCACTTGAGGTCCCCCGGGGTGATCCTGAAAGGGGTGAGATTGAGCGGGGGGTGGCATAAACAGATATTTACGAATAGAAAGTCAGTGACGTCGTAAACCTTGTTTCGTATGATGACCCAGCAAGAGCTGTGTGGGGAATGGGTGAGATCTTAGGGTGAAAAGTGAGCGTACGCACGCTGTGGTGTTGTGTTGGGCGATCTGTGCGAGGTTGTAAGTCGGCATGAAGCGCTCGAGAGAAGCCCGCGCTGGGAGCGGGGCCCTTTTATTGAGCTGCCCGGCCCGGGCATAGAGGTGGAGTGCACGCTGATCATGTGATGTCGCGTTGTTTGGTTGGCTTTATTGTGTGTGTTGCACTCAAACCACGACCTGCACTATGAGCCCAGTGTTGGGAAGAGAGGCCCTCCAGGCCATGAAGCGTGCAGACATTCAGAAATTGTGCAAAGTATCGTCACTCTTTCCTCCTGTAGTTCATCTCGGATCTGATCCATAAATCACATAGGACTACGGCGTAAAGGCAAATCTCAAGACTGAGGCACTCATTGATCTTTTACTGGACGCTTCGCAGTAAGCCTGAGCTAGCTTCTTGCCCTGTCATATCTTCTGACCATAGCCAAGACCACGAGCACCGCGGCATAGCCCTCCACAAGCACCCCAACGCCCACCTTCAACCAGAATACCAAGCCTCGCCGGAGCCAGACCTAGAGGACAATCCACTGGTTCGGTCATCGTTCACGATTCTGAGGACGAAGTCGAGCCCACCCATCCTCAATGCCACCATCAAGTTAAACCTCACGAACAACCAGTCCTCCAACGCACAAGGAAGGCGAGGCAATCACAGTATAGGCTTGGTGTGGGGCGTCCTGTAATAGCAGGTGGATCTGGCGCTCGTGCCGTCACCAAATCCGTCAATATCTCCCGAACACCGAAGCGAGCAAGGAGTAGTAGGTCGATTAAGCCGTCCGAAGCGACAATCACAGAGGGTCAGAGACAGATCTTTTGCGACATCCCTGATGCTGAAACCTTGCCAGAATCAGAACTGGACGGTTCTGTGGAGGCTCCTCCGCGTAAGCAATATCATGACAACCTGGAATTTTCTGAACCTAACTCTAATTCTCTTTGTGCAATAGATTCTAAGAAGAATCTGGAGTATGCAAGTGGCCAACCGCAGCCAAACATGCATCCGGTGGGCGGGCCTTCAAGCAAGGCCTTAGAAACGGTGATCGCCGAAGCAGTGAGTGATATAATAGAGAGATTACATTCGTACTCATTTTGTGAGCAGCTTGCTCCTGTACAACAGGAGTTAGACTCTCACAAAGCACAGCTCACTAATTTAAAAGAAAAAGTATCTTCTCTGATCGAGTCATTTGAGACGAAGATCCGAAATCTTACGTCGGAGATTCAAGATCTCCGCGCTCGAGCAAAGAGCTCACCCTCGCTTGATACTTCAATAACGACAGTTCAAGAGCACCCGGTCCGAGTACCAGAGCCACCTTCAACGCCGAAGCGCGTCCGAACTCCTTACCGCCCTTCCTTTGCGTATGTTAACATGTCACACTTTTTGTTTTTTGATCTGAGCAGAATATAGTCTTCCAGCCATTGAGCATTCAGGACCTTCCGAACCTTCAAGTGAACCTTCTAATCTCGATATGCCCGTACCACCCGACTTACGATCTGCTAATGATGTGGACCAGCATAGGCAAACCGGTTCGCTTTTACCTGGGTTTCCGCACTCGATGTTGGGCAAACGCCCTCGAGATTCCATGTCGAGTAGTACCTCGGGGGTCTTCGAGCTGGTACAAGAGGGTATGGAGACGGAGCTGGAGGGTAATGTTGACCGACCAGCTCACAAGCGGATGAAGGTTCATGAACCAGAAAACAAGAATCTAGACGTGCCGTTGTCGTCAGAACCCCCGCAAGCTGAGCCTTCCGGTTCCTTGGAATCCCCTAGGCGGCGCGGTGGCCCTAGTTTTTCCATCTTCTCTGGACAGGAAGAGGACCCCCCGCCTCCGATTGAACGCCTTCCGAACTTCTATGGCCCCACCTCTCCTCCCCTTATGAGTGCACCAGCAACCAGTTCTGCAAACAATGTCGAGAATCAAAATCCCTTTACCTTTAGCTTCGTGCCGATCGCTTCGACGCCTGCCCAGGCTGTGTATCCTCTCACGATGGGAACCTTTCCTCATCCGGAGCCACCTACATCGCCTTCGCCAGCAGCAAATCCCGATCGCCCAGGTAGTCGCCACTCCGATCGGTTAGGCCCATTTGGCGTCCCACGATCAAGTTCGAGGGCGAGTGGGCGTGCAGCTTCAGGGGGTTCTCTGGCACGGGAGGAAGCTAGCGGGTCAAGTGGACTCCAGAGAGCCCCTTCGAGTAATGAGGTTGCGTCCGGTCTTGGTTTGACCACCATTAAAACATCGGCCACTGAACAAGGTACCCCTGCTCCTCCAGCGAAGCGTACCATGTATGGGACGGAGTTAGATGTTGATACGAGATTTGGGGATTTCGGTGTTGAAGGCGTTGCGTCAGGGTTCTGGGCAGGCGGTAGGTTCTGAGTTTGGGGATGACAATGGCATCGGAGGTTATTGATGTCCTCAAATTTGTTTTATACGATTTCAACTAATCAGGCTTGTCATTGTCCCCCGGCCCCAGTCGTTTCCATAGTTGACTCTCAGGAATATTGTACGATCTTGTCGTGTATGAAATTAGTTGTGAACTCTACGCTGCTCAGCAATACGATAACTTGGGAAAGTTGTCCAAGATGAGATGACGTAAAGATACAGTTTGGTAGGTTGCATGTCGCAGCCGCACGGTAAAAAGCATCATCGTGCATGGTTGATCAGATGGAGGGAGCAAGTGATTGGATTTCCTCGAACAAGAGTTCTGAAGGCACTAGTCAGAGGTGACACTATAGAGCGCAAATCAGGTGGGTACCTTTCAGCTCCGCTTGAGTGAGATCGTGCTCTATGCGTAGAGAAGGGTGTGAGCATAAAGCTGGGAGTTTGACGTCGCGCTGATTGTGCTCACGATCAAAATCAAAATATTCTGGATCCAATGATGCGACGCATGGTTCGTCCTCTGGATCGTGCTGAGATGACATACATCTGTCAACGGTCACTTCACTAGTGAGTGTGACTGAACATACATATGCTGAGACGTATGAATGTTCTAGAGCCTCATCAACGGTCAGGCGCTTTCTTGGATCAAAAGTCTGCAACTGGTCGTTAGTGGACAACATCTTCAGCTAGGAAAGTTAGTGTTTTGACCAATGTTTTCTGCAAGAAATCGATAGCGTCCGCAGATGCTTTGGGAAATATTTGTGTGAAGGGCTTGCGCTTGTGAATGGGAAGCGCTCGGATGTAGTCTCTTGATCGCCTTGAAGTGATGGAGTAGAACTCGTCCAATGTTGGTGTGCCTGTTTGCCAGCAGCCTGAGCTGCACAGAACAACATCAACCGCAACAGAAACAGACCTATTACATCCAGGATAAGGTCAAGCTGATGTCCGTAATCCCGCCCTGGAAAGAGGGGCTTCCGGAGAAGCAACTCTGCCAATATACAGCCGACCGCCCATAGATCAACAGACTAGAAATATTGAGGCGATCCTGGTCTGACAGCGCAATATCAGCTACCGTACCTTGGTGTACATCTTGAATGAAAGCATAATTTCGGGTGCCCGATACCAGCGTGTCGCAACGTACTCGGTCATCAAACCTACCTCCTTCCCTCCGGGCGCAGTCGAGTTGATGCTTCGGGCTAGCCCAAAGTCGCAGACTTTTAAATCACAGTTCGCATTTAACAGCAGGTTTGCAGGTTTGAGGTCTCGGTGGACGATGTCTGCGCTATGGATGGACTTGAGGGCCCGGAGAAGCTGGTAGGTGAAGTACTAAGAAGAATCAGGTTGGTGAATGTATCGATTGTAGGAAGAGAATGGTCACTTGACAGTGATCGTCGGAGAGCGATTGAGTGCGTATGACGCGGTGCAGATCGGTTTGCATCAGTTCTTGAATGACTGGCTAAAGCTCAATAGATGCCAAAGATCAGGCACAAGTGATCTTACAGTAGACTTCCTTGAAGTCGTTTAGTGATGAAGGTTTGACGATGTCCAATATTGAAATGATCTAGGTTGGTCATCGTCATCGTTAGTATATATGCAGGAGGGTGATGAGGAGTACTTGCATTTTCGTTCACGCATGCCTCTGAAAAGAACTTGAGCAACTTGAGTTCTCGTAGCGTTCGCAAGCAGAAGAGGGTATGGTCAAATGGGAGGATCTTCTTGATCGCCACGTATCTTCCCGAGGGCTTGTGAAGGGCTGCTGCCACAGTTCCATAAGCACCTTCCCCGAGGGCATGTAGGACTTCGTAATCAGGGCCTGTATGTATCATGAAATACGTTGAATAACCAGGTCTCAAGGTGCCCACGAACGGCCCGTGATACTCACCAGTCTCGAATTTGGGTAGCGGTTTCTGGCTCTTCGACTTTTCGACTGGTGGCACGATGGTCATCGCGATGGAGAGGCCGCAATAGCGGAATGGTCCAAGTTATAAACTACATGGTAGGCTGTTCAACTGATGGATGCAATTTTGATGGCTACACGGCAATAATAGGCTGTGCCATGCCACCGGGTAGATGTTCCGTTACTGGGAGGGTGCCGCACCGCCCTGCGAGAATCAAAGATGGGAACCAAGATTACAGTTCGCAATGCCCGGTGCCGACTACAAGCTCGCAGTCATCAAGAGCCATGCATATCTCCCGCTGCTTCCCTCGCTTTCTTTTCTTTTTTCAAGCGCTTCCTCTCTTTCCGTGCTTCACCGTCCTCGCCATCCTCCGCTTCCTTCTTTTCCTTCTTCCGCTTCTTTTCAGCACGCCCTGCCCCATCACCGGCACCTCCTGCACCCTCCACGGTCACGGAAACATTAGTATTCCCCTCCGCAACTTCTGATTTGCGCTTGCGCTTCTTCTCTTTCTCCTTTTGTGGAGAACCCGATGGCTCGCCCGTCGCTGCCGGACCTGGTGGCTCAGAGGCAGTGACTGCCACGACGGCCGGAACAGCGACAGGGGGCTGTTGAAGGGATTGGTCCGTGTAGTTCAAAGGGGCAATGATAGTAAACTCACTTCTCGGTTGTAATCGACATAGTCACGACTCCACTCAGCAGGAGTAACACCATCGATCTTCTCTCCATGCTTCCCAAGCTTCCCTTCCTTCACCAACTTTTTCTTTTGTAATGCCATTGGACCAAGGCCCCAGCGGCGAGGGTAAGTGTCTCGCTCCATGATGCATCGCTTCACTTTTGCAACAACACCGTGATCACATGTTGCGAGCTCGACCGTGGACATCTGAGCGATCGCGAGAGCAATCGCCTCTCCTGCTCAAACGTCAGTTTACACTTGATTGCCAAGTAGTTGATTGCTACCTTTCGTCGTCATAAGGACGACATCTTCATTGACAGAGATGTCGGCCTCGTACCGAAGGAGGCCAGGTATCATGAGTTTCGCTCCGTAGCACACTGCGTTAACTGCACTATCTTTCACCACAATGCGCTTATAACCAACTAACAAGCTCTCGAGAGGTCGGATGACACGACGAAGATACGACTCTGTAAATCGTTAGCCTAAGACAAACGCAATAGTTCGTGCCTACCATCGCGGGTGTTATCATACGTCCATTGTGCGTCCAACACATCGTGCATAGTCACAATATCATCATTTTCTGACATGGCGCCGCTTCTTACTCGCCTTAGCTCCTGCATGTGACCGCCGACGCCAAGTACGAGACCCAGGTGAACGCATAATGTTCGAATGTAGGTGCCGGCCTCACACGACACCCAGAATACGGCAAGATTACGCTTTTCATCGAATTCCAAGAGCTTGGATTCATAGATGGTACGTATGCGCAATTGACGCTTCACGGCGGAAATGAGGGGGGGTCGTTGGAAAAGCGCACCACTCAGTGTCTGAAGGGCGCGCGGAAGGGCAGTGGGATTTGGGAGGCTGGAGTGTAGCCGCAGAACACAGACATACTCTTTTCCTGAATATTAGTCAGCCGTGTGGTTAAATGTCATGGAGGAAGCCTGCGGACCTGCCCCTTGCTGGGATTTAACCAGACGCGTCGCTCGGTCAATACAGACAATCAGACAGCCTGTCACTTTGGGGTCTAGAGTACCACTGTGGCCAGTTTTTTCTACTCGCAATATCCGCCTGAGCCAAGCGACGACCTCATGCGAGGAAGGATTTGATGGTTTGTCTAGGTTGATGACGCCAGACCTAACAAGAGGGATGTGAGATTGGGTCAATGACAAGAGTGGCAAAAGCACTTGATATAGCTGGAGATATCACGCTTGAGAGGACTGCTCCCGGATGGAATGGGGGTGAAATGGCTTGAACGGATGAGTAGCTTGTCGTAGTTTTTCAGCAGCAAAGGCCATTGGGAAGTATCAAGTTTGGGCTGGGAGGGTTCGGACTTGATGGCGTAGTCCCCCTCCTTCTGCGCGGAGGCGACCTGCTCGCGGGTTAGGGACGAGGCCATATGTTTTTGATATGCTTCTCCGAGAAAAGTCGGAGATTCACTCCAGCATCGTGTGAGAGGATCTCTCCCTTTCTGGCGATTATGTCATCTACCCGATCGTGGGACACGACTGTACAGTTTTAATATCATCATCATCACCGTCCTCGTCTTCTGGGCAATATTCCTTGAACCACTCGAACTCATCAAGATGGTCAGTCCAGGCAACGCTTTGCTGAGTTACCTTCTCAGTAGGCTCACGCCTTGATGCTTTAGCCTCCCGCTGCAAAGACCCCATCTGCCAAACACAAATTCACCATCGACTACTCTCGTCCTGCTGCTGACGGTGTCTTCGACGGCGCTGACTTTGAAAAATTCCTCCATGACCGCACCAAGGTCGACGGCAAGACGGGACAGCTTGGCGACAATGTCAAGATAACGCGTGATGGTGGGTATCTCATCACGCTATAGCTATCCGGCTGATCACCCCTGTAGCAAGCAACAAAATCATCGTCATGTCCACCGTTCCTTTCTCAAAACGGTATCTTAAATATTTGACGAAAAAGTTTTTGAAAAAGAACACCTTGCGCGATTGGATTCGAGTCGTCGCATCTTCAAAAGACGTTTATCAACTCCGATTCTACAACATTGCGTATGTGTCCATTTCTCAAGCTTTGTCTACGATCTATTCACCACTATGAACGCGCAGCCGTGATGGTGAGGATGAGGACGAGGAGTGATCTTGCAGTCGGCCCGTAACCATGTATTCCATCCTACCTTGCACGTCCTTGCGGGAAATATGATACAGGTTCAATTGATTCCAACGAGTTTACCCTCTGTACCTATATAATGACAACGCCTTTAGCTGCACGACCTTGACAAGGTACTTGTATTTTTAATATCCATCAATCGGTATGCGTGTCTGAATCATCTAATCATCATCTTCGTGCTTGCGGACTGCTCGATCTCAGCTTCCAGCTTTGTCCTACCCAACGCAGCCATTGCAAGTTTGTGCCACTGGATTTGTGACTCTGTCAGAGGTTTTCCTCGGAATTGCTGTGCCAAAATACTGCCCAGTTGGGTTCGCAAAATCTTCACGGCTACGTTGGCTCTGGGCGTGAGACGATACTTGACCTTTCGATCTACAATCGCCGTATCTGACATGAGCTGTGGACCCTCCCAATCAGTGAACGTGTGATGCTCCAAACAAGGACGGACCTTGAGGTCACATTCGCCACATAACAGGAGTATGGCTAGGTCATCGATCGGTGTGGTTTCCCAAGCATACAACTTCTTCGACTGCCTAACCCTTTGTGAATAAGTTTACCCACGCAGTGCCATGCTGCGACATACATGAGAGTGAAGTAAACCAAATAATTGGCAGCTATATCTTTTGGTTTTCTCCTAAAATTGACAGACGATGGGTGGAAGAAGGCTGTCTGATTGTTCGAAAGTGTGTGCATTTGGAGTCCACTCGTAGTGTCAACACACAGGAGCTTTGGGTATAGCCCGGAGAGCAGAGCAGCGTTGACGACGGCGAGATTATTGCTGTTGCTGTCCAACTCAGGAGGGACCGTGACAAACCGATATCGATTGCGTCCAAACCGAGCACTGACCCAAAGATGAGATGCTTAGCATAACATGCTTAAGGCTTACCGGCTCAGCTCCTTCACAAATTCCATATCCACGGAGACGAAAGAGGAATCAACCAAATAACTACAACAAAAGCGTCAGAGACATGAAGTCCATCGGGCACAGGTTGCCAACCCAAGGAATTGTTGACGCAGTTCTTCAATTTGCAAAAGGTTTTCGTGACTGAGGAAATTCTTTCGACAGAACTTGTGCGCTAATCCTTGGTTGGCAGACCTTCTCCAAGCTGCAAACACAGCATGAATTGTCAAGAAGTCTGAATTATCTGCAGCTTTCCGCATGAGACCCCGACGGAGGGCCTGGAGATGCATCACCCACTAATCCGGAATGAATTCTTTGCGCGATCGGCCTCTTCTTCCATGCCAAGAGGCGTCACAAATGGTGATTTTGAGCTCAATGCTGCTGCGATGGTCAACGCGGGATCAAGACAACGAAATACCACTGCTATCAAGAGGAGTTTTCCAAGATGGACATCTGTGGGTAGCTTGCTGAGTAATCGGCCCATAGGAGTAATATCTTCCGTGGGCGTCAGAGCTTGCACCTGGGCATGTTCAGTTCTCCGCGTGGGGCTTGTCAGAATTTTAATACCTCAACCAAGGCCGCGACAGCTCTCTGGACATTTATTGACGTAGGGGGGTCCAACGCATGACAAAGGACATCTTCGATAGACGCTCCAACCTTGATCTTCATAGTCTTGATGCGCAAGGCCAGATCCGATAGACTCAGTCGCATCATTTCCGGAAGAGGGTATTCGGCAAGCTGCACATACTTGTTAGGCCACACCCCACCAAAATATTGAGTTACACTCGCCAGGGTATCATGACGCCGTTTGCTGAACAGATGGAAACATATTCCATTCTGGACACGGCCCGCTCGTCCTCTTCGCTGGGCAGCATTACTCCTGGCAACGAATGTTTCCACTAAACGGCTCAATTGACGCTTTTCATCGAACCTGAGTGGCAGTCAGTCCCGTGTCAATGCAATTAAAGGCGCAGATACATGATCTCTCGCTGTTTTCCGGTGTCAATAACACAAGTGATATCAGGAATTGTGATGCCTGTCTCTGCAATGTTTGTAGCTGAGAGAGGGGGAGTCAACTTTGACCGTCAACACAACGATGTACTGGACACATACCAATGACTATCTTCCTCATTCCGGCGGGAGGTACGTCAAAGACAGCGTTTTGATTCTCGCTTGAAAGAGTGGAATGCAATGGAGAGACACGGAATAGCGATTCCTGTCGAAAGGAGGGGTGATCAGAAAGAATGTCGCTCATTCGACGAATTTCGGCGAGGCCGGGCATAAAAATCAAAACCGCGGAGGAAAATGAATAGAGTGATCGGTCTTTGAAGCATAGGTGCTCAAGTAGCCGAACAATCAGATCGTAAGGGATTACATGCTCGTTGAGGAGATCGACAGTTCGTTCCGTCATGGGAGAATAGCGTTTTTCCGCTGATATCGGTATTTTTACGTTAGGTTCGCCTTCAACTAACGTCGTATCTTCGTCTTCATCGATCACTATAGACTCATCCCAATCTGTACGGTTCTTGCTCTGGTAGAATTTGCTTTGTTCTGGAGAAAGGCAAGTGAGGCTGTTATCCTTTCACTGGTGGTTGCACGGAACTCACGTCGTTTCGCGTAAGGTGAGTCTTCGGATATTGACCAGCCAGTATGTTCAATGGCATCCTCAAGGTATAGGACGTCTACAGGGAAAGTCCGGCCTGGAACATGGATTATCGGGCAGCCTCCGAAAAAACCCGATATCTTGTCTGAATCCACCGTTGCAGACATAAGAATTACTCTATCAAGACCCCTGAGACTGGAGTAGTATAAGAAGCACAACCCTCCTACCTTAAATCGGGACGCACCGACAACAGCGACTTAAGCACAACGAGGAGAAAATCCGACTCAATGGTGCGTTCGTGAACCTCATCGATAATTATATGCTGATTTTGGACCATTATACCGATCCATCACATGGAACACTATGAAGGGATAGACACTCACCGTTACCTCGTCAAGTCCCGTACCTTGATCGCCACGCCCGGAGCCACGTTCCAGCATTCTCAACGCGATACCAGTGGTGATGTAGGTCAAGCGTGTATTTTTGGTGGTGTTGCTTTCCAATCGAATGGCGTATCCAACGAGAGAACTCAGAGTGCCGACTGTCCCTGGGGGGTCACCTAATTCACGTGAAACCCGGTGAGCAAGCGAAACCGCAGAGATACGACGGGGCTCCGTGCAATATATCTTGCAAGGCTGTCCCCGTGAGAGTTGGTCTTCGAGAATGAATGCAGGCACTTGAGTTGACTTGCCGCTGGGATGAATATCAGTGACGACTTTAAGTCCGTATGATGCGTGCTCACCATCCCGTCTCACCGCAAAGTACAAGAATCTGAGCATTTTCCAGTGTTGAAATAATGTCTTCACGATATTTTGCTATGGGTAGGGAGCTCCGGTGGATCTAACGTATTTCGTGTAATCATTCATTCGCGATATCCGATAATCAAGACTGACCAGCATCTCTTGATAAGCCGGCTTCGATTGGCGTGTTCTGAGATCTCCAATGAGTTGTTCATGGTTCCCCTCGATGTTTCGCGGAAGAGTTGGCGTCTGAGAAGCGCCTTTGGTCTCAGCAGCCGATCCAAGTGTTACCACTCTTGCCTAGACCGAGTTAAATTTTGCAAATGGTTGAATTAAAAAAGTAACTCACGTCCCTATTGGTATCGATCTTTGGGCCAACAACACTCCAGAGCTTAGCCCAAATCTCTCGATTTATACGTCCTTCCCTGAGCCTCCTATCCGTTTCTAACTCGTCCCACAAGTCTCTGAAAACCGGAGGGAACAGTCTGAAGAATGTGTTACCGACCGGGCTGTTCATTGACCCGGCGGCAAAACCCTCCGTAGGAGGGAATGAAAGTGCATGGAGCACGACGGTGGCAATGTAATTTTCTGCCTGTGACTCTTCATGACAGGCAATGTCTTCCATCTTCCACTCGTCCACCTTACCACCACCCCACAACACCTGGACTCCAGATCGCTTCGCGCGGCTATGCCCGGATACGCTGCTGAATGTAACTGCAGCGTACCGATCAATTTTGGATACGAATTCCAAGAGCACAACTTGTGGTAACCTCCCTCCACTCTGCTTGTGGAATGACATGTCTTTGACGGAAATCATTGTTCCTCGAGGCCCTTCGATCTCGGATGGGGCATCCAGAATTTCAAGCAGCCCTCCAGAAGATTCATCATCCTCTTGGTCAAACAGGTCAGGCTGTAGTTCTGGCCCCAGGGGTATAGTGGCAGTCGTCGGAGCGTTGGTGCTTTTTGGGCTATTCGGCCGGGCGGGTCCTAAGGATCCGCGAAGCGTTGCCTGAAGGAATCGAATATTCGCCTTTTCGAGTTCAGAGTGATACAATCGTTCGGCATCCCTTTCATCAAAGAAGTAGTGTGACTTCGCACTCCGCATTTTTTCTTCTAGAAGACTTGCAACATCCGATCTTTGCTCTCGGGACCCTTTACTCGCCTTGAGGTTCACAAGCTGTAATTTTATTCGAGCATATTCCAGGTTAGGGTCATCGAGCTCTGGAGAAAGAGATCCCTCTGAGGGGCTCCCTGGGTTGACGCTAGTCGACACCCCTTCCAGTGGCAGCGCTTGGTTCTTGGTGTAAGGATTGTGTGATGAGAGAAGGGGAGATGCATTCATTCCCGGTGTTGTGGAGTTGGAAGACTCTGGTTCGAGTAACTTTGCTGGATATTCCTGGGAAAGAGCCGGTATTCCAGGATCCAGGGTATCGATTGACTTGGGCAAATCACCAGAAGCTTCCTCTTAATAATGGATAGAATCAAGTTCTGCGAGGCCTTGAATTCGAGACACGTACTTATTCCGACTTCATTATCAGGGCAACGAACGACAAGCTATTGGCACGTGAGTAAGACAACGCAATCGCCGTGATGTCTGGACTCACCCAGTCTAAGGCCTCATCAAGTTCGATACCGGACATATTACGCAAACATTGCTCTACCCAATATTCGGAGAAGCCAAGCCTGCGTAGAATACCGTATGTCACTGCGAGACGAGTTGCGGTTTTCTCCTTTGTGTGGTCGCTATGATGGGGCGCTAAGAATCATAGGGATTAGGTCGAAGCGGTGAGTGAACGCAAAAGAAAATGAGCGACCTCTAGACGTCTCTTCTTGTATGTGGAGACGTAAAATCTCCTCGACCAACACTGGATCAACTTCTACAGTGTTGAACCCTCTGGAGACACGCTTATCCACCTCAATCGCCTGGCATGAGGGGTTAGCGTCCAAGGAGCAAAGGCAAGAGGGCCAAGGTAACACGCGCCTTGATAGTCCTCGATATCTCTTTCTCTGTTTTCTCTTGGTACTTGTCGACCATGGTCTGCAAAAATTGCTGTTCATCCTGTTCAGCAACCAACTTCACTGAGTCTCGTGGAACGCCTAGGAGAGCTGCCCGATGATCCGCCGTGGCCTCGGCAGCCTCGGCCACCAACCCGTCAGAGAGGGGTACCTCATCAGTCGGTGGTGCAATGTCGTCCGCCTGGATAGCTTTCTTGGGTATGGATGTGGTTGCGAAGCCACGGGCGACGGGCTTCAGCTGTGTCTTCCTTTTCTTGGGCATCGAGAAAGAAGCGTTGAAAGATGGGTCGAATAGGATCTTGCCAACTCCCAAGGAAATTGCAGTCGGTCGAAATCGCTCTGGATGTTGACTGTGGACGGGAGACGGTGATCATGATCATAATCGTGGATACCACATGCAGTGCCGCGTTCTCGCCACTCACAGAGACTCGGTCTCGGTTCAATTGAGACCCTCGACGTTAGTTGTAAATTTCGACATCCAACACTAGCATGGTCCAGGAGCAAAATAGGATAGATATTAAAGACATGTACAATACAGGGCGGTACAAAGTGCATGAACTACTCTACAGATGAGTCTACGGACGAATGAGAAAACGAACAACGAATTGAGACAGACGCAGATCATTCAACCTGAACATCTATCCCAGACCCAACGTCATTGACACCCTCCGTCTTCCTCTTGCCAGCGGCCTTCCCTCCAGTTTTGCGGGGTCGTGAAACCCCAACAGTGTTTCCACCTTTGCGCTTCTTTCCCCGGCTTGGTGCTGCCGCAGCACTATCTTCCTCCCTCTTATCCGGCGTTACTACATTTCCTTGGCTAGCAAGGTGCCCAAAGAAATCGTCACCCTCGTCGTTCCACAGGTCTCGAACGGCATCATTGTTGGGACCTGCAGACCCACCGGGCCGCTTACCAGGTTTTTTGGGAGGGAGTCCTGGTCCATTCGAGTTGTCAATGTTGGCCAGCTGTTCGTCATTCAATAACAATTGAACAATTTCGCTGGGCTTCGCCACATCGGTAAAGTTTTTGTTCCCAACAACAATGTCTTGGACCTGACAGGAAGTCAGAAGTGCCCATCAAATTAAAGGAAGTAATCTGCTCACATCTTTCTTGACACGTGCGAGTTGAATGATGCGTTCGTCGATCGTGCCCTTGGTAATGAGGCGGTAGACGGTCACCTGGCGAGTCTGACCCAAGCGGTGTGCACGGTCCATGGCCTGAGCATCATTGGACGGGTTCCAATCATGATCGTAGAATATCACAGTGTCTGCAGCAGTAAGGTTGATACCGAGCCCACCAGCACGGGTACTGAGCAAGAACACGAATATGTCTGGTCTAGGGACGGAATTAAGCCTGCGGAACAAACGACCTACGAAACGCGAACCTTGTTTGCCAGTCTATCACCATATCCCTTCGGTCTTCGAGTTTCGAGGATCCATCCAGACGTAAATACTTGTACTGCCGATATATCAGATACTCCTCCATCAAATCCATCATACGGGTCATCTGGAAGTAGATCAAAACTCGATGATCGCCCGCCTTGAGCTCCTGCAGCAGCGTATCCAGACGTGCAAGTTTGGCAGAGTCGTAGATGAGTCGCTTTGCCTCTGGAATCTGCATGCTAGATTGTGGCAATTGGTCGGAAGGAGAACTCCAAACCAGTCCCGCAGCTGGAATCATCGGAACGAGGTCGTTGTAAAGGCTACAGGTGCCGGGAGACTCTTGAAGTTCGCGCGAGAGACCATACATGGCTATTGATTCCATAGGTGCTTCCAGAGCCCGACTCTGGTATTCAATGAATGAGCGATTCGTGCACGCCATGGATATCGGCGGTGCAACCACAGCGGGGACGAACCACCTCAGGCCAGGTCGAGATAAGCATGACTCTTGCCAGGCAGAGGCGGATATTCCTTTGAGACCAGGGTCATAAAGCTGATGCGAAAAAAATGGGAGGGGTGAGATTTTGATATCGGATGCAGTGTGACTAGTCTCCCTGTACAAAAGATCAGTTTATTTTTCCTCCGAATCAATATGCTTACCTCAGCACAGTGGACTGCTCGATAATCTTGTTTTCTTGTTGTAATTCCACTAATCGGTTGCGCATAAAGGGGGATACTTGAAGGCCGTGAACCTCTGCTGGACCTCTGTTCAAGAGACGCAGAAATGCAAAGGCAGGAGACTCTGAGCATAATGGTGAGCATACTTTGTGTGCCGAGAGCGTTATATGAATAATACCTTCAATTTCGCCGTACATTGACTGATATATCCTGTCTGTGGACCATATATTGAAAAGGTTGTGTGCACAAAGCCGGCGTGAACGAGGCCCAGGGTTTACCGATGGAATATCAACGAGCACGCCATCCAGGTATAATAACTCAGGGACCTGATACTCGATTGGGTTTCGCGTCGAGTCGGGCACGAAAATCAGGTCGCCTTCGCGACCGAGTGGCCCTGACCGGCCGAAGTGGGCGAACGAGAAAGGTGCCATAACATCCGCGCGTTCAAAAAGCTCAGGGTGGTTGCAAACCTATCCTTTTTGTAAGCCCAAGGTAGTCTGAAAAGGATTTAAATCACAGACCTTGCGGAACTGCATGACCAAATTCATCAACGAACGAGCTGAATCAGCATCACCAATGTTTGCCGCCTTTTCGAGAAGGTCGGCAACGGAGACGTTGGCAAGAAGCGCACGGTACAATGCCCGTTGTCGTGAGCTAAGATCTACATAGATATCTATTTCAATCTTTCCGGCGGTCGTGTCAGTGACATCGATTGATTCGATTAAGCAGACATGCCTTCTCGCTCAATTCATTTTGCACATGTCGTTTTACACGACGAAGCATGAATGGCTTCAAAATCATATGCAAACGCCGTAGTTGATATTCATTCAACTTGCTGCCTTTGTTTTCAGCGGCATTTTCAATGTCTTTCGAGAACCATTCGTTGAATTCATCGTGCGAGTCGAAGAGGCTTGGCATGATGAAGTGCAGGAGTGCCCAAAGTTCTATCATTGTACTATTGTGTTTAGCACGAGGAAAGTGACTGCTGCAAAAAGCTGACCTTGCATGGAATTCTGGATTGGAGTGCCGGTGAGGAGCAATCGATTCCTACACTGAAAACCTAGGAGTGTCTTCCAGCGAACGCTCGATGCATTCTTGATGTTTTGGGCTTCGTCCAGAATCATGTACTGCCATTTGACTCTTTGGAAGTATTGTTGGTCTTGGGTGACCTGGAAGTGTATAAGCAACGCATGCAATATAGGAGATTTGTTTGCATCAGTTCACCAGCTGATAACTCGTGATGAGAACATGAAATGGGGCATCCTTGTTGTAGCTGATTTCCTTTTTGCTCCAAAACTTTCGTAGAGTCGCGCGATCCTTGACATTCCCCCAGTAAGGCAGGGCCTTAAGATTTGGAACGAATCGAGTGATTTCTTGTTGCCAGTTATGCAAAGTAGATGCAGGAGCAACGACAAGAAATGGACCCCATATGTCATGTACCTCGGCGAGATAGGCTAGCAGAGAAATCGACTGCACCGTCTGGATGACCGTTCGTTCCTGAGCATTACAGGCACTGAGGGACAGGGAACACTACCTTTCCAAGACCCATTTCATCTGCCAGGATGCCATTGATGCCTTGTTCATACAATGTCGCGAGCCAATTGAGACCCTTCAGTTGGTATTCCTTTAACTGAGCCATGAGCATCCTCGGCTGCTTGATGGTTAATGGCCCGGTCAGAGAAGTCGGATTTTGGAAGTTAAGCTCGTTGGAGTCAACTGCCGCGGGATTAAGCAAATAATAATATGCAGAAACAGACGACTGCTTACGGTCCATAAGGGGGGCTGTGGGAGGGCCTGTCTCATCATCGTCATCATCCCGAATGTGGGCCTGAGCCTTCGCTAATTGGAGTGCCTCATTCGTTTTGCGTTCGAGAGCAGCCTGGGTATCAAACTGTTGTGCGCGTTGCCTAGCAAGTGCAATTGCTTCTTGGGCATTGTGACGGGCGTGGCGATGAAGATTGGTTTGGTCCTCTGAATGAATAATCAATCCGATGAAGTACCATATGGAAACACAACAGCTAACCGTCGTCAAAGTCAATTTCTCTCAGCGAGCCTGCGTCAATGTCTGCTAGGTCTGCACCGGCAGGAGCTACCGACGTTTCCAAGGCATCTCCCTGGATTTCGGCAGCTAAGGTTGCGGGAGGATGAGCACTTGAATCATCCTCGAGCGACCGCGGCAACGTACTTTTCAGCTTGTTGCCCACGAAATGGCTATAAAGCTCGGTCTGACTTATCAAAAATTCAAGTTTCCGTGCCTGACGCGCTGCCTCGCGCCTCTCTTCCTCAATCTTGGCTCGGTCGATGGCCTCCTTTTGCTCCCGTTTCCGCACGTCTCTCTCTTCCCGCTCATTCTTTCTCCAGAAAACGAGCATTTCACGCATTAGACGCTTCGCTTTCGCTTGCACATCTTTGTTGGCTTTTGCGGTGCGTGTGAACGGTCGGCGGGCTTGCATGGAGGATAGCATCGCAAGTCGTTTGACTTGGCTCTGTCTGGCTTGGTAACCCATGGCGGCGTACTTGTACACCTGCTACCACGTCAGAGGCATCACTTGTGTATGGCAGAAACTACATACCTTGGCAATGTCTCTTCTTGCGATGTTCGTCCAGACTTTCCTCTGTGCCTCCTCTAAGGACCTGAGACGCTTGGCCATTGCGCTGTCGTCAACTTTTTTCGCTCGTTTAAGAGGTGGCACCACCTCATCGAGCTCGTATACAACGGTTGAAGTGACCGTCAAAGCTGGCGATGCCGGCCGGGATGCAGATGGTGTGGCATCACCTGCGACCGAACCGGCGGCTGAACCCAGACCGGACTGTCCGCCACCATCTGGGTAGAGCCCATCATACTTCTTCCTCGCTGCAAACTTCTTGCGGCCTCTCGGAGTAAGCGATGATGTTGCGATACTTTCAACGCTCTGTTCTCTAAGTTGAGACACCTTTCCTTTGCCTTTCGATTTTATAGCCCTGGAAGAAGATATTGATGCCTCGTTCACCGTTCTCTCAAATTCTTCCGCAATCGCCGATGCGTCATGATCTACTCTCCTCTTCTTGTTTGCTGGTCTGTCTTTTCTGACGGCGGCGGTCGGCAGATCAAGGTCGCTGCTCGCATCCGACACCGCACCGTTCGCTGGACGCTTGGATGGATGCTTTCGCTTAGTCCTCGGTCGAGACCCAAGAAGTGATTCTTCCAACTCTCGAGCAGCCGCCTCCGCACCAACATTGAACGTTCTACATAGTGAGGCGCGATCGTAATCGTTTGAATCGCCCGCATAATCAAAGAGGGCGGAATCCGGTGGAGGTGAGGGATGAAGGGTAGACAGGAGATCCTCGTCAATGGAAACGGGGAGCATTGGTGGAGGCGACGGAGGAGGGGGAGGAATCCGTGCAATCCGTGACACGTAATGTCTCGACAGCGTGACCGCCGTGGTGGAATTGCGCTCCTGAACAAATTGTGAGAAACGCGTGTTTAAAAGACGTTATATAGTACTCACCAGGACACTGGCCTCAAACCACGACTCGACCTGGCGCTGGCGTTTGTGCGTCTCCATGATGTAATCACTGAGCTCCCCGATCCACACCTCCTCGCAATCCGACAGGTCCGACGATACAATGCGACGGTCGTCGTCAGTCTGGTGATGCTCGGTAACAGCGGAGAATACGTCAAGGCTATCTGAAGGGGAATTCTCTTGACGAGCGGCCTTGGAGCGAGGGGGGTTTCTTCGGAGCCCAGGCTAGCCGGGTGAAAGTGATCGTGTTTACATTGGTATCAATGTGCAATCAAAGAGAGGACGTACACGTCTCGAACCAGGAGGCTGATAATCCGGGTCGTCGTCCACTGCCTTCCTCCGTTTCTTGGAAGCATGTTCGTTTTCATCTTCCTTGTAATAAGCGCCGACAGAACCTTCGGGCTGCTCGGGGGGACCGGAAGGAGTTGCGGGAACCTCGCGCTGAGGGTAATAGTTTCCACCGGGACCCAGCGGAAAGATGTCGCCCTGGACATAGTTGCCTGAATAAGGGTCCCATCCGCCCGCGCCTTGATAAGAGACAGGTTGGTATGCATAGCCACGAGGAGGAGGTGGATGGTCTCCGAGTGGACTCTGGCTCTGGTGTTGCCGGGGGTGAACGGGAGAGACGGGGGCGGGGTTAGAGATGGGAGACATGTCGGGCAACGGTGTGTCGATGGCGGAGGCGCGCGCGGGACCGGAGAGGGCGGCACGGGGAGGAGGGGGAGGGTCGTTGAGAATTCGACTGAGAGACATGGCGCAGAGAGGGAATGAGAAGAGAAAGAAAAACCGGGGAGTGCAAAAACGAGAAGAGAAGAGCAGCTAGCGGGTTATGCCAGCGAGTGTCGCGCAGCGAGGTCGGGGACGTCACGGGGAACGTTGTCGGGGATGAATTTTGGGGTTGGAAGGGGGGAGGGCGCTGTTGGGGACGGCGAGCTCGTTGCTGTGGTGGCTGTCGAGAGCACAAGGGAGGGCGATGGCGGGAAATACGCAGGCATTTCGTTTTGTTGGATTTAGCTCGCATCGGTACACTGCCAAATTCGGAAACTCGGTCAACCCCGTTCCTCCTCTGCGATTCTTGGCGGACGAGCCGGGCCACACCGAACGCAACGTCTACCAACAACATCCTATTCCACCCCAGTACTACACAATCCCACCCTAGGGCCCGTCGGGATGCAGCATCAGCTCTGGCCGTACTTTCTCGTCAAATTCTTCCGGCGTCAAGTACCCAAGTGCCACCGTCGCCGCCCTCAATGTCGTTCCCTCTTTGTGTGCTTTCTTGGCGCACCTCGCGACGTCTGGAACACGCTGGTCAGCAAAAACAGAAGCAATACTAGATAGATGGAACACTCGCTGTCGTAGCCGAGGTAGCTGTTGAGGATAGTGGCCAACATCAGACTCTCATTCAACAAATGGTTGATGCGCTTTTCGTTTGCCTGAATTCCGACCACACAGTTTTTGGTGAAAGAACGCGACGCTAGACATACGTCATGGGGGTTGGGCTCGCCAGAGGACCGATTGACGACGCACCATCAGAGAGAAGGCGTATGCTCTGAAGCACATTCTTAATCATGACAGGCTTGAATACGTTCAGCTGGATGGCATAGGTCAGAATTGAAATCAGCCGGACCGATGCAGAGACGGAGTACTTCGAATTGGCCACTGGCGCCCGCCACGCTCACAGCGGTCTGGTTACCCATAACTTGGGCAGCGACCATTGTGACTGCCTCACACTGAGTGGGGTTGACTTTGCCGGGCATGATACTACTACCCGGCTCGTTTTCAGGGAGATTCAACTCGCCGAACCCGCAGCGAGGACCAGAGCCAAGGAAGCGAATATCGTTGGCAATCTTCATCAGGGAGCAAGCAATGACGTTGAGAGCACCGTGAGCCTCGACAAGGGCATCATGACTGGCAAGGGCCTCGAACTGTTACGATGTCAAACATTGCCCCCATAATCGGCCAGGCTACCTACCTTGTTCGGTGCAGTCTTGAATTCCAGACCGGTAATCTTTGAAATTTCAGCGGCAACTTTGACATCAAAGCCTTTCTTAGTGTTCAAGCCCTGTCATACGCGTCGAACGATAGAACAGACTGCAACAAGGGAGCCGAACTCACTGTCCCTACCGCGGTCCCACCTTGAGCGAGAAGGCTTAAACGAGGAACAGCCGCCTTGACGCGCTCGATTCCGTTATCGATTTGTTGAACGTAGCCGCTGAATTCTTGACCAAGTGTCAAGGGTGTTGCATCCTGCGAGAACGAGAAGTCGAGTCTTGGCTAGATCCAATGGCAAAGCATCCGTACCTGTAGGTGTGTTCGTCCAATTTTTATGATGTCCTTGAATGCATCGGCCTTGGCTTGGAGAGCATCTCGAAGTTCTGTAAGTGCGGGGAGTAAAGAGTGGTGAACCTCCATCACAGCTGCAACATGCATAGCTGTTGGGAACCTGCAGATGCTCGGTGAGTGGGAGCGAGGAATGGGAAATGGGAAATGAACTTGCGTGTCATTGCTGCTTTGACTCATGTTGACATGATCATTGGGGTGAACTGGATTCTTGGAGCCCAGGACGCCGCCGAGCAGCTCGATAGCACGATTGGAAATGACCTTTTTGCGGCAATTGAGAGGAAGACCCGGAGTGAATGGAAGTGTCTAACTAACCTCGTTTACGTTCATGTTGCTTTGAGTACCACTTCCGGTCTGGAACACGACGAGGGGGAAGTGGTCGATGAGCTTGCCAGAAATGACCTAAGGGAGAAGGTAAGTGTAAGAGAGGGTGGAGGAGTGGTATGACGTGCGTCGTCTGCCGCCTTCTGTATGGCTTGTCCGACTTGGGGATCCATGCCATAACCGATGTTGACAATGGAGGCCGCTTTCTTGAGGACACCGAAAGCTTTGATCAGCGGGGGCGGGAGTCTCTCCGTGGGGCCACCGATGTCGAAGTTCTGGAGTGACCTGCAGATTGGATGAGCGGGAGAGGAAGGTGAACGTGAATGGCACGTGCCGCTGTGTCTGGGCGCCCCAGTAACGATCTGCAGGGACTTGGATGTCGCCAAAAGTGTCGCGTTCTTGTCTGTAGGACTGGGAGTGGAACGGTGAGCACACGAGGGGGAGGGGGAGGGGGAGGAGAGGAGTACCATGAGACAGACGGAGGTGGAGAAGAGCCTGAGCTGGGATCAGAGGGATATGAGCCAGAAACGAATCACGTGGGCAGGATACAGACCGTGGCAGGAGGGACGCGTCGGACGGCGGGGAGCATGGCGGAGAGGAGAATAAATCGTGTGTGTGTTCCGAAACCCCCCGCCGCCTAATCCGCGCGGGGCAGAATCTGCTCTAAGAGATTCCGAGTCGTCCCGATTGGCTTGCACTTGCATTAGTACTGATTTTCGCGTTTTCTTGTTGACTCGTTCCGAGTCTGCGACCGACCGTGCAAAACTGTCCACGTCGACAGCGGTCTGATCGCCAGACCAGGTCGCGCTTGGCAACGCCCAACGCTCCCCGAGACGAGCAGCGACACCGGCGCCAGGAACGGATGCGGTATATCCACGTGATTCTTGCGAGGTGCTGTCCCCCCTCATATGCCTTTGTTCTCCGTCTCAATCCCTAATAGCATCCCCATCATCGCCGCACTGTCCTACATGATGTCGTCCATCGCATCCCAGCTCGTCCTCCACCCATACGTGTCTCACTCCCTCAAGTACGGCGGAACCAATCTGGGCAGAGACAAGGTGTGTCCAAACATCCCCGCTCTCTGCATCCATCTCATTCCCTCTCTAGCTTTACCGCACCGTACAGTACCTCTCCCGTTTCCTCGCTTGGTTCTTCCTCTCTCGCGGCAACAAGGCAGAAGCAACTCGCTGGAATGCTCTCAAGAACCATCTCGCCCTCGGTCGAAAGCGTGAGTGCGCTCTGACGCCCTCCATACCTCCCTCTCGCGAGCCTGATTGTTCCCCAGTCATGCGTCTCGGAAAGCCTGTCGAACACCTCCAGGCAGCCCTCCGCGCAGCCCAATCTCCCACCGAACTAGGCGAACAACTTGCGACCATCGGTCGGCAGCTCGCATACTTTGGATACCTCACCTACGATGCAATCGTTTGGGTGTGTTTCCTTCGATGTACCGTTGGACGCGTCTCAACATGCGCTCTCCGTCTTGCAGGCAAATGCAGTAAAAGTCATTAACCTCAAACCGTCTACCACTCAGAAAGTTGCTTCCATCTCAAACCGGCTCTGGCTGTCCGGAATCTTACTGAGCATTACACATGGTCTGCTCAAAGTCAGTAATGCCGTCTGTGCATGTCAAATTTCCACTCAGCACTGAGTTGTAGGCCGGCCGCCTTGCCCAAGAGGCTAAGAAGCTGCGCGCCTCCGAATCTTGGGGCGAGAAAGATCTCGGGGACGTGGCACAGCGCGAGGCAAAACAGCTTGCTCTCGAAAAGTATGTAAACTTGCTCCACTCCACTCTCTTGGACTGATCACGCCGTAGAATGCGTTCGGATACGCGCTACCAGTTCATCCTTGATGTCCTGGACGTCTGGATACCAGCATCCAACCTCGGCCTCGTGAACGTCAATGATGGCATCGTAGGCCTGGCAGGGTAAGTAATGGCGCATCATCCTTTCTTCGAAAGTAACCCTTTCCAGATTCACCTCCTCTGTCATGGGAATGTATGCTCAATGGGTGGCAGTGAATGGCCCCAAGTGAGGATCGTCACAAGTATTGAAATACCTGCTTGGGTACACGGATTTACGATTGCTGTTTCGTGTACTCGATGTAATATATTCGTTTTTCATTGACCCGCCGCCCTTGGTCGATTGATCCTCGAACATTATGCACCATGACTTTCTTGTGTCAGAGTGCTTTCAGGTCTGCACGCTGGACCAAAACTGCCCGCAAGAGCTGATCTTTAGGCTGCATCCCGATCTCGTAGACGGAGGTATTCCTTCCGTACTATTTCCATGGCCTCTGGGCCGGTACTACAGTGAATTAAAGCAGGTCATTTTCTTGTGAAATGATGCGGCCATGGGAAACATACTACTGAAGCATGCACTCTTGCAACGATTTGTACTTGTCTCTGCAAGCCCAAGCAACCGAAAGCATCCGCCCTTGGGCGCACTGTGCAAATTCTGGGGAGTGTCAAAAAAAAGAAACCAGACTTGGTGGTAGAACTAGAAGTACCTTTAACTACTGGATCACACTCTTTCAAGGCGCGTGTTTTCGTGGTCTTTAGGAGGGTCTCCTCCTCCCTTCGAGAGAGTGCATTCATACCAAGAACGAAGGACCGAGGGAGCTTTGTTTGGATATGACACGATTACCAAGCACATTAGCCGCGAGTGATCTGACCCCTCGTCCAACGTTCATCCCGTAACTTAGAAATGGCGACGGCTCTCAAACCCTTCCTTCGCCATTCTGCAGTCCCTTGGACCCAAATTCGGTGCTTTGCAACACCCTCATCCGTCACCCCTCCCAAGGCGAAATCCGGTTTTAGTCATTTGCTGGACAGTGGCCCTTCTCTGGATGACTTCATATCGGACGAGCCTGTACAGAGAGTGGTGCTGGGAAACACCAAGGGGCAAGCTCATCTCATAAACCATGTTGACGCCCTATAACCTTGCATTTTCCTAGCCCTCGTCTTCCAGATTTTCTGAAGACCAAAATACCATCCGGAGGGTCCTTCCATAAAATCAAGAAAGATTTGAGAGGCCTTAATCTTCACACCGTGTGTGAGGAAGCTCGCTGTCCAAACATCGGAGATTGTTGGGGGGGTAAAGAAGGTGTGTCGGAGGAGGAAGGCCGGCGGGCTGCCACTGCAACAATCATGGTAAGGATTCATATAACACCTCTGCGCTTGCTCACTGACTCCACTATCAGTTAATGGGTGACACATGCACCCGTGGCTGTCGGTTCTGTTCTGTGAAGACTTCCCGCACACCACCTCCACTAGATCCCCACGAGCCAGAAAATACAGCTGAAGCCATATCCAGATGGGGGCTTGGGTATATCGTGCTAACAAGTGTGGATAGAGATGGTGTGTTGTTGAACACAATCAGCAGAAGCATTCCGTTCACATTCATCTTAGACCTTGTAGATGGAGGAGCTTATCACTTTTCAGAAACCATTAGAAAAATAAAGCAGAAGCAAGTTCTTTTTGTCGCTCCTTATCACGCTATAGTTAATAACATTGTCTCAGGGCCCCTAATATACTCGTTGAAGCCCTGACCGGTGACTTTGCCGGTTCGCTAGACCACGTCTCCGTCGTTGCCAGGTCGGGTTTAGATGTTTATGCACACAATATCGAAACTGTCGAAGCACTCACTCCCTATGTGAGAGATCGTAGGGCAACTTTTAGACAGAGTTTAAAGGTATTACAACACGCCAAGAAGGAAGGAGTGCGAATCACGAAAACCAGCATCATGCTTGGTGTTGGAGAGAATGAGGACCAAGTCATGCATGCGCTACAAGGTCAGACTTTTTTGTCTACAGTACGATATCCCATAATGATATCTGTCTCACCAGAATTGCGGAGGATTGATGTCGACGTCGTGACCTTTGGCCAGTATATGCGCCCAACGAAACGCCACATGAAAGTTGATCGATATGTCGAACCCGCTGAGTTCGACCGGTGGAAGCGGGTTGCCGACGACATGGGTTTTTTATACGTGGCCAGTGGTCCTTTGGTTCGAAGCAGCTATAAGGTAGGTCAATCGGTGATAGTTGATATTGATTCTTAACTTGACACAGGCTGGAGAGTATTTCATCGAGAACGTTTTGAAGGGTAAAGCGACGGAGAATCGGGCGAGGAAGCTTGTTGTGGACGAGACAGCCGCTTCCCAACAGCGTACGATGTAGATTTGTCCCCAACACCATCTACATTATGCTTAGTTCCTGGAGACACTGGACGATGCCCAGTAATTCCCCAAAATGGTGCATGGCATGCCTTGTAGGGAGCTTCATGCAAGTACGGATCGTGTGGAGATCAATGGCATTGCTGTTGGCAACCTCCCAGTTGAATAGTGGGTCGTTGTGAGATGGATGTAGCGAGTGAATGGCCAATGCCTTGTCGGGATTCAGTTGAAGGATCAGTCGGGTTGGTAATAATTGTCTGAAGAGTGTGAAGTTCCGACGTTTGCCACCGATCCGGATCCGTGGACGAACGCGGGGTATGTAGCTCAAGACCTGCTTCTGTGGACAAGCTGGATAGCTTTGTGAACGGCTTCGTGAAGCTTGAGTGATCTGCAGCCTAGCCTACACATGGTAGGTACCAAGAACCCGGAGGTCTTACTAGTGATGTGGTTTCTAGTGCCACTTTTGGTACGTCCGCGCTCATTATTTGTTTACAAGTCTCATTTTGGACATCTCGTCAACTTGAGAGTACGGTTATTGGGCGATGGCCGAGATATACCGCTACAATCACGATACTGCTTTAACTGGTTTGGCGGCTTGGCGAGCTTCACCCCATCACTTTGTGCCCGGGCTGCATAACAGTCAGCCTGTGTGGATATGGGTATCAAGGCAGCTTATGCGACCCTGTTGACGAAAACCAACTACCTGCCAGGTGTGCTGGTACTGGAGTATACCCTTCGGTCTGTGGGTTCCGAGTATCCATTGGTCGTGATGGCCACTCCTGCTTTATCGCCAGAAGCTCGTGGTATCCTTGTGCGAAGATATATTACGGTGATTGACATCCAGTCTCTTCAGCCCCCCGCAGGTCTGCATGCTCTAGCAGCTCACGATGCTAGGTTTGCCGACACCTGGACGAAGTTGAGGTGAGGCTGTCAGATACGTGATGTCTTCAAATCTCTGAACGATGGGCCCAGGGCGTTTGAGTTGACGGCTTATGATGTAAGCAGAATACATTGCTACATTGTTCTCGTATGACCCGAACCATTTTCCAATAGCGTATCGTCCTCCTAGACGCTGACATGATCGTCATGCGGAAGATGGACGAGTTGATGCATCTCTCGCTAGGGAGGGACGAAGTTGCGGCCGCGCATGTCTGCGCCTGCAACCCTCGGAAGCTGAAACACTACCCCACCGATTGGTAAGTAGCCCTTTCCAAATACCTGGCCAACTCGCTCAACCCAAAGAAGGGTGCCAGAGAATTGTGCTTACACACCCCTGTCCCATCCTACCGGTCTAACGGTCCCGACCCAGATAACCAACAACAGCCCACGACCCCACTCTCAGCTTAATTCCGGGCTTGTCGTACTAAATCCCTCCACTGAACTCGCTCAGGCAGTTTATAACCATCTCCACACATCACCACTCGTTCCAACCTGGTCATTTCCCGATCAGGATCTTCTGTCCGACTTTTTCAAGGGAAAATGGAAGCCATTGCCCTGGTGCTACAATGCGCTCAAGACGTTGATGTTGATTCATAAACCACTCTGGCGGGATGAAGAAATCAGGTGTCTTCATTATATCTTGGCGGACAAGCCTTGGGATGCTAGGGTGCCAAAAGAAGGAGGAGGGGAGTATGATAAATCACATCAGTGGTGGTGGGACAGGCTGGAGTTATTGGGTGCAGAGATGCAAGAGAACGATGGGAAAGACTGGAAGGTAGTCGTGGCGAACGTGGCGCAAGTACAATTCTAGTACTGATCTCAATGCTAGTGGATTTTAAGTCTTCAGTTATTTCGTACAGCCAGTAGACGATCCACGGAACAGTGACCCACATGTTACTACACGTAGGAATCCTCGCCAAACCCTCCTGCATCATGATCTCCACGATACAAATACTTCATCAGTTCGAAATCTTATCGGTCACCAATTAGTGACGTTCGCAAAACAAGGACGGAGGGTACCTTTGCGTGCAAGTGCTTTTCGAAAGAGGAGTCTGATCCCCCATGCGATAACTCAAAAGACCGGCCTGAGCGATCATGATACCGTTGTCAATGCAGAAACTAGTGCGAGAATTATAAAACACCAAGAAATCCGAGTCGGTCATACCGTTCATCTGTCGCGAAGACTCGAGCATCGCGCTCCTTTCCCATGATTCGCATCATTTTTTGCAGTCGCTGATTGCCTTTGAAATCCGTAAATACGACGCTCAGAGGACGGATCATGCGACAAACTCACACCCCACCCCGCCTACAATGAGGACCTCCCCGCTCCCAACGTGGGCCATAGCTCGCTCGGTGATTTCCACCAGCATTGCAAACACAGTTTCTTGGAGAGAGAAGCATAGATCAGCAGGCGTGATAATGTCTTGCCCTGATTCGTTGGGTGTCTCACAGGGACGGAAACGCTTGTCCGCCGTGTACGCTTCAACCGAAGTCAATATGCCTGAAAGACTAATATCCATGCCCTTGGTCGTGTACGGAAGAGGTACGAGTCGCTTTCCCCTAAGCATATAAGACCAAGGAACAGAATCCATGTTAATAGGAACATACTTCTTCGCTTCCTGCTCGATATTATAGCCCGGGCTCGGTTCGTTACTCAGACTGATGATTCTCGCGAACCGGTCTAGGCAGTTGCCCACAGCGATATCCAGTGTTTCGCCAAAGATCCTATAGCGTTGCTGAGAATACGCTATAACCTGAGTATTGCCGCCCGAGACATAAAGTACGACAGGGTCCTGGGCTCGGGTAATAGCACGACCCATCTCAATATCTGCATGAATGTTCGAACGCGTGTTCTGGCAGAAGGTTCGAGGGCTCACGTCCGACACAGTGATTGACTGCTACGAGAGGTTTGTTGAACAGGAGGGAGAGCGTTCGAGCAACCAGTGCGACGGACTGTAGGGGGGCGCCCATACCAGGACCTTGAAACCGTGCCAAAGTGACCGGGGTGACTACAGGCAGGGACAAGGAGGGACATACCCTTGGTATAACATATGCAATCCAAGTCTTCCATTTTAATATTGGCCTTCTCGATTGCACTCTTGATGACATCGAGGGCCCACTCTCGATGGTGCTGAGCGGTGTCCCGGGGAAGGAACCCTTCCCCCGGCGGCGTTATGTATGTGTGTCGTATATTAGCTAGTACTTTCGTGGAGCCATCCACCCTGTGCTTGATGATCCCTGCGCCCAGCTTGTTGGCTGAGCCCTCGAGGCCGAGTGCCAGATACGGTCTGTCTGCTGTAAATCAGGACACGGCAGAATAGATCTGAACATGATGGTCTCAACCGGGATCTTTGAGTGGGTTAGGTCTAAATCCCATGACGATGGATCTCGAGGTTGACGGCAGTCGAGATGAGTGTTATCTGAGAAGTGACATCCAAACTCGGAATGGCAAGCCGATCCCAAGTCCCGAATGAAGTCTCAGTCCACATGTAGGGCTACAGCAGATTAGTACACCCTTCAAGCGCTACATCATTCCTTTTCTATCAAAGCCCTCGATCGAAGTTGTCGTACTCTCAGCAGCGTCACAATACCAACGAAGGATTCGGTGTGCGAGTCATTGTAACGTCAAGTTTACCATAATATAATTGCGTAGGCCAGAGCCAGAGAGCATGGATCCTAATGGGTGATCTATGGTAAAGGGCCGAACCGACAATGAAAATCTTACTCCTAAAGTCATCCGCCGCTGGTTCATTGGATGGACATAGCCGAGAGCGTCGGATATGGTTTTAGAGCATAAAAGTCAAGGGGTTTTCAAGATAGCTCTTGAATGCAGACAGCCATCGTGCTCCTACTGCCCCGTCAACAGTCCGGTGGTCGGAACTGAGAGTGACTTTCATCACGCTAACGGTCTTGAAGCCACGCTCTTCCTCGGGTGCGGGTACCAGTGCGGGTTTGGTGGTACCGACGGCGAGAATGCAGGATTGAGGAGGGTTGATGATAGCGGTGAAGTGGTCGATCTCGAACATGCCAAGATTGGAAACAGTGAAAGTACCACCCTGAAAGGTTGATGGAAGGGCGTGTAAATGAGAACAGAAACAATGCTGACCTGATACTCTTGGGGTGCGAGTTTACCATCACGGGCCTTCTTCGCGAGCGCTTTCGCTTCGGCAGAGATTGTTGCCAAACCCTTGGAACCAACATCCTTCACGATAGGCGTGATTAAACCGGTAGAGGTTGCGACAGCGACCGAGATATCAGCATTCTTATATCTAGGAAAGGCTGAGTCGGATGACAAGATACGGAATCTTGACACATACTGCCTGATGACGTCACCCAACCACGCAGAGTTGGCCTCGGGAACATCCTTGAGCGCACAGGCAACGGCTTTGAGAATGAAGTCGTTCACGCTGAGTTTAGCAGCCTTGTCCTTGTCG
Source organism: Neoboletus magnificus (assembly GCA_003316145.1). NCBI lineage: Eukaryota > Fungi > Basidiomycota > Agaricomycetes > Boletales > Boletaceae > Neoboletus > Neoboletus magnificus. The sequence goes on along the minus strand of QFEI01000039.1, from coordinate 86,880 downwards.
CCCAATGATTTGTTGAACACTTCGCGGAGTTTTAGTACCTTGTCCATGTTGACCTCGACTGTCAAGTAATAATGAGGGAGTTCTTGCTTGGATTGCGTGAGACGCGTGCCAATGACTTTGCGCATATTCGAGACCGGTATGTCTATGTAATCTGACGAGGCGGGAGCGGCGTCGGAGGACAGAGCGGGTGAGGCAGATAGCGCGGGGGCCTGGTAGCGTTCAACGTCGTCACGAATGATGCGGCCATCGGGGCCAGTACCCTTGATCTTTGCCAGCGGGATACCCCTCTCGAGCGCGATTTTCTTGGCAATGGGAGAGGCAAATATTCGGTCACCCTTTGGAACCTCGGACTTGGTCTCCTGGGGCCGGGGTGCCGAAGCTGGAGGTGGGGGTGACTGGGCAGGCGGTGCAGGTTCGGAAGGTTGCTGCTGTGGCGCTGACGCGGGGGGAGAGGAGGCAGCCTCGGAGGCCATTTGAACTGCAGCTGAGAGATCGTCGCCCTCCTCTGCGAAGATGGCTATTGGAGCACCGACGGCGATGTTCTTGGAGCCGGCTTGGGCCTGGAGAGGAGCTGAATAAGGGAGACGGGCGAAGAGGGGGATTGCATACGATGATTTTGGCGAGGATACCATCATCCTGAGCTTCGACGTCAATGGAGGCCTTGTCAGTCTCCTGTGAAGGGTGAGGAAGGACGCGTGCGGAAGGGGAGGGCAGGCGCGTACAATTTCGAGAAGGACGTCACCAACGGAGAAGGACTCGCCCTCACTCTTTTTCCAGGAAGCGATGCCGCCCTCCGTCATGGTAGGGCTCATGGCGGGCATTGCAAACTTGGAGAGAGCATGTCTCCGAGCGGAGGTGTGCAGGCCTGTCGGAGAGAAGGTCAGGCGTGGAGATGGTGTGGGATGGTGTACCTACGACGTGCGGCGAGGCGAACGAGGGAGGTGGGCATCGTGCACGACGTTGAGGAGGGAAGGGAGGACAGTAATATATTATTCTACGTTGGGTTTTTCAGTGTGAAAACAAACAGCCGCAAATTCCGTCTCCGTCCGAGAAGAATATTTATTATTTTACCATTTATTATTTAGTTTATGACGTTCCTCCTACCAGGGCAGCCGGTGCCCGTGCGGGTGGGTCCGCTCCCCGCCGTCGGGCCTGGCGTGTATCTCAAGCACGGCCAGCTGCGCGCCAGCCTCGCAGGCACACTCGCGCCCGAGACACTCGCCATACACCGCCAGCGACCACACCCGCCCGCCCCCAACTCCATCATCCTCGGCACCGTCTCCCGTCTCTCTCCGCTCCAGGCTGTCGTCGCCATATCCGTCGTCGATGGCACCCCCCTCCCCCCCGGCGAAGAGTTTACGGGCGTGATTCGTGCGCAGGACATCAGGGCCACGGAAAAGGATAAGGTCAAGATCGCCGACTGCTTTCGCGGTGGCGATGTCGTCAAGGGTCTCGTCGTCAGTCGCCCTCCCTCGCACTGCGTGTCGTCTGACCATCCTGGATGCAGATTTCCCTCGGAGACGCGCGCAGCTACTATATCACAACCGCGCGCAACGACCTCGGCGTGATCTTCGCCACCAGCGAGGCTGGTGGGTGCACGTCTCCGCCCTGTCCGCTGCCACTCACGCTCTCACACAGGTGCGACGATGGAACCGGTGTCGTGGCAGGAGATGCGGTGTCCGCGAACGGGAAGGATAGAGAGACGCAAATGCGCTAAACCGGAGAATCTGTGAACGGATTCGATATTACGTAATCGCTCAGGGATCGTGGTTTGAGTTAGTAGTTGCAACGTTGGCCGTCCTCGTCCTCGTTCTCTCTTGTGCTTGTTCTTCTAGTCTGTATTTTATTCCACAGGTCTATGACCGCAGTTCTCCCCGCCGTAGATGCTCTACGCAGAGGTTCAGTAATGCCATCCCTTGACGACAACCAGATCAGGTATGTCGGCCTCACTCCTGCCACCATTCCTCGACCTCACCTCCCACCAGCTATTCTTCCTCTACGGATTGGAAAGCGAAATACTATGAGGTCGCAGATATGCTCGCAGAGACTCGCGCTGAGCTCGACGAATTCCACACCTCCAGCAAGGAACTCGAAGAGGAGCTCATCAAGGAAATTGAACGCACAGAGAAAGCACAGCAAGATCTAACGGTCAAGGTCTCTCGCATCGAAACCGAGAGAGACGAATGGAAGGTTTGTCATCGTTCGTCCCCAGCAATACGTCCTAAACCCCTGCCCCAGTCCAAGTTCATGTCCCTTCAGACCACCCACAACACAACAACCACCTCTTTGCAGCGCGATTTGGATACAGTCAGGCAGGAGTCCCAGAAGCTCAAGGTCCAGCTCCGTGAACTTGAAATGGGGAACGACGACCTTGAACGAAACGAGCGCGCAGTTACCTCTACCCTGGCCGACGTCGAAACCAAGTATTCCCGCGTACTCGAAGAGAAAATTCTTCTCGAGCACGAGCTCCTCGACAAAGCTAGCCTGGAGGAAGAGTGTCAACGATTAAAAGATGAATTACGAGGTATGCTTGATCGTGTTTCCCTTCCCCAGTCGCTGACAGCTGGTCGAAGATGCCGGGGTCGAAGTCTCCATCCTCAAGGATCAACTCTCAGTTGCTCGCTCCACTCCACCAAGCACCCATTCAGAATCATCCGCGTCGACAGCACTCTCATCTTCCTTCCCCCTCTCTTCTCCGCTGACGGAAGAAAGTTTGCTGAGTACTCCACCGCCACCCGACTTCAATTTGTCCGAGCTATCGACCGACAAGTCATCGGTTTCCACACCTTCCCGTCCTCCATCTACTTGTTTAAGTTCGACATCTGGCCAATCCACTCTACTCCAACGAGTTGCCTTCCAGCCAGGTAAATTCCCCGTTTCAGCTTCTACGCCTCCTGTCATCCGCTCCAGCACCTTGCCCACACTCTCCGCGACACGTAACCCGGCCCCAAGGACACCAATACCTCGACCCAATTTTGTTACATCCACTTCGAGCACGACAACCTCCTCCATTCCCATCACGGCATCGAAGAGCAGAGGAGTACAAATGGTATCCGAGATGCGTGCACGTGTAAAGAACCTAGAACAGAAAATTCACACCCATGTCCCTCGATTACGCATGGGCAGCAATGCAGGCAGGCAGGGTGCAAATACGCTAGTACCATATCCGATCACCCCTTCATCGAGCAATACGACTGGATCGGTCGTATCCAAGGGTGGTGCCCAACGAACGATAACCTTTGACAGCAGGCTCGCCAGACCCCACCTCCAAAGACATAGCGCAGAAGTCTCGCCACCGAAGAGCGGTGCGACAACCCCTGACCCCAATACGTCAGGGTGGGTCCTTATCATGGACGATACTCCTTCCCCTGCGAAGGACACGGAGAAAGAACGCAGGCGGGTGTCTAGTCCCTCTGCCCCAGGTTCCTTCCGTAGCGGAATTCCTACATCAGCATCCTCCCCTACCTTTTCCAAACCCAATACCCTCGCCCAGAGCATGATGAACAGCCGCAGACCACAATCTCGCCTTTCTGGTGAAAGCCAAAGCACTACAGCCACCATTAGCACTATCCCTACGCCATCCTCTCGTCCTACCACACCCACATTTTTACCAGTACCCACATCCAGCTTGTACGCCAGTGGAACCATCTCGGGTATTGGTCTGAAGCGTTCAACCGGGCCAGGTGTAGTTGCGAAAAGCCAGCAAAAGCGTGATTCGTTTGGATTCAGCAATGCTGGTTCACCTACATCATCGGAAAACGAAACCCGCGCTCGTGAACGCCCTGTATCGTACAACAGCAAAATGGACCGTCAAACTGTTAAGGCTCTTCCTCGCTTCTCACCTCCGGATGTGGACGCAACAGCCCGTGCCTCTTCAAGAATACCTTCGTCCTCGGCTTCTCCATCAATCTTGACGCAAAGCAGAATTGGGAGGCCAGCACGTGTGACGACTGGACGCCGAAGCGTTGGTCTAGATCCTCCTAGGGAAGAATGCGGTGGATTTTTGGAACCTGGAACTGACAAGAAGAATAGGGGGCGGTCGGGGAGTACAACGCTCAGCATCGGACGCTAAAACATAATTATGCAAGTCATGATTCATTTCTATCTCGTGGTGTTGATTGTGCCCTCTACTCATACTACTGCCGCAAACAGCATAGCCTGTTGCGATTGATACCGTCCTGGTTTCTCTTCATCTTTGCATATGGTCTCGAAGACCAATATCAATGTGATCTTTCCCAAGCCATCCGGATTGTCACGCCTCTGCCCATTTTTATGCGTTCCACGACTGTTGATGACCAATGTTAGCACCCTTGATAATGGTAGCACAGAATTCTGACACTGCCTATTTTTGTGTTTACCTGCTTTCCTTTCGTTGCTCTCTGCAAGATTACCGTAGCTCGCTGTTTTATATTCTCCCGTAGCATGGTAGTTGCTTAGTTATTTTGTCATATTTCTGTGGAACATATGCTATTGTCATGTCGTGCGGTGGCTGTGTCCGAATTTGGTGTCTTGGGCGGTCATGTCCACTACCGAGGCTGGGCCATCCTCAACGCCTCCAAAGAAATCTTTGAACCGACAAGAAATCCTCGAAGAAGACGAATACACGGCTGCCCTCTCTCATATCATCGCTCGCGACTTTTTCCCTTCTCTCGTTCACCTCGATGCCACCAATGGTTACCTCGATACTCTCCGTTCAAACGACCCAAGCCTCATCCGGGCCTCCGTACGTCGTCTACAAGAGGTCGACTCTACACCCGCCTATTCCGCCCGGAGAGACTGGCAGACACCTTCCGAGACGCCCTATGGCACAGGACCCTCTGAGACACCGTCCCGCACGCCTCGTGAGGTTGGAGAACCAGCAGCAAAACGACCACGGTACGACACAAATATGAGTCTCGACTTTTTCCAGGCGAAATATACTTCAGAAGACAATTCGAGTTTCACGCAGATAATGCACGAGGAAAACAGACAGCGACGAGAGAGATGGAGTTGGGCTTGGGAAGCACAGAGGAGGGTGGAGGAGCAGAGGAGCAAGATGTTGGAAGGGAGGGAGAGGATGTTGATAGAGCAGCCGTCTGGGGTCGGTGTACGCGAGAAATTCGTGATCGAGGCGCCGACCGTTGCTGGGCTGATCACGGCAGGGGAGGAATCTCCACGACTCCACAATACAGCCACTCGCAGCGAAAGCAACTCAAAGGGAAAGGAGCTAGCTGTCATTGAGAAAGATGCATCTGAACAAGTGGTAGACGTGATGGCACCGATGAAAGACACTCGGATTGCTGGTGTGGATGCCTGGAGGTTCAAGGTCAGCATCCTGCAAACTCCTTGCTTTCATCTGCAAACACATCCTCTCCCGTAGACCCGAAATTCCCTCATGTTTCCGCCTGATGCTGATGTATCACCCTATGATCCGTCGACTTCCATTGTCTCCGTCAAGGCTGACGTGGTACCAATGGTAATCAAGCATGACAACACACGTCTACCTGAACAAGATGCTTCGGACAAGACACAGAGCCTGTCTGTTCCTCCGAGTCCGACTCAGAGTCGAATAGATGCCGCCATCGAAGGAACACCGTGCAAGTTCATTCACATTGCTTCTTATCCCCAAACTGATTCATCGCAGATCGCCCAAAGTCACCGATTGCGGGTAGCTTCTCGCTTGTCCCTAATGTACCCTCGCCTACCGCGGACCAAATGGGTTCAAAGGCGGTCAAGCAGCTTATGACATGGGGAACTCTGAATGCTACACCTCGGATTATATCTCAATCTGACGATGTACCAGAGGAGATGCCGCCACCAAATACATTCCAAATCTCGGCACCGTCGAGCCGTGAAGCGTTATCTCACAAGCTCTCGGCGAGCGCAGCAAAGAGTCTTCGCGCGAAAGCTGGTCTCATTGGTTCAACCCCACTGCTTGGGCGTACCCCATCTCGCACGGCCGCAAGAGGCTCAATGGCACCTCCTAATTGGACTCCGCGAAGAGCGGATGCACCAGGCAATCTTACGCCTGCTGCGAAGCGACTGTTGGATAGGACAACGTTGGGCACAGCTGCAGCACGTCGAGCCGACGCTATGGGGAAGATATCTGGCTGGGGAGGCAACGGAAGCTCAAAGGAGAAGGATCTGAACCATGTGCGATGGACACCAACACCTATCACACGTCGAGGATAATACTAGTTTTATCATCGGACAACACTCACCGCTGTATGTGATCCATCATTTATGTATGCGAGGCTACAGTGCGAGTATGTCGACGTGGATACAGTGCAGAGTTTACAAACTAAACGGTGGTGATTTTCCGACGCTTTGCCTCCGGAGGTGCATCATCGCCATGCTTCGCAGCAGAGGTTGATGTCAGTGATGGTGCCAATGAGAATTCACCTTTAGGCTTCTTCTTCACTATAACGCCCTTGAGCGCTCTCTTGACAGACCGTCCTTCCGACTTCTTGGAAGCGGGCGGAGTCACTTTGGTTTGGTCATCGCTGTTAGGTTTAGACGGGGCGGAAGGCTTTGAGACTGCCGGAGGTGGATTGTTGATGGCATTCTCTCTCGCTGCAACAGCCCTGCGAGGAAAGTTAACGTGAAGATGTTGCCATGACTCGCGATCTTTACTTTCTGAAGTCTGAGAGTTCTTCACCATCCTGAAGCCTGCGCAACCGTTCCTCCTCAGCCTGCTTCTCTCGTATCGAATCGAGGAACATGATCTCGTCCTCTTCCAGCGCTCGGAATTGGTTGGCTGCATGCGAGCGTCAGAACATGTCAGACGAGGCTATAGTCAGGAGAGCGAGGAGATTACCTAGCTTTGTCTTTTCTTCCCATTCCTCTTGCTTGGCTGCCTGTGGGGTATCTGTCAGCCGCCGTTATGTGCCACCGGGGACCTTACCCTGTTCGCAGCCAGTTTCTACGGCAGTCGGAGTCAGCACAGACAGTAGACCACAATGGCAGGGGGGGCTCACCTCAGCTAAACTTCGGCCATCGAAAGCGTCTTCGGTGGGTTGGGGTGGAGGCTCCTGTCCCAGTCTGAAAAAGATGAGGGAAATGACCGAGTGTGATGTGAACGGTACTGGCGAACCTTGCGTACGCAGCCTTCCATTGCTCTTCTCTTCGGGATCGGGCTGCCTCGATGTCGGTCTGAGACACGAATCTGGACGCGACGCCGGTGACAGAGACGGTTGGGACGCCCTCTTCCATGTTCTGAATATCCTTGGTCGGGGTCGGAAAGCAAACATACGCCAGCGGATCAGTCGAACTATTTATTACTGCTACTTCCACCTGCGAGTCTGATGCCAGTCCCTGAGTAGCTCAACACAGCGAGCTTGTTGGCGCCCCACCGCATCTCTTTGGCTAGCTCTGTTCAATATGCCAGCCTCCTCGACCGTTAGCAAGCCGCCATCCCTCCCGTCCTTGTCCTCCTCGAACATTGCCCATTCACACGGTGTTCGCACTCACGTCTTCACCGCGCCCTCAAACACCAGGGCAGTTGTCACAGTACCCCGTGCGTGCACGAATATCAGCTACCCAGAAGTAGTACTCACTCTCGCCCGCCATAGCTTGGGCTCAGGACGAACCACCGTCCCCCACCGACCAGCCCGACGAGTTCGACAGGCCTGGTCACAGAAGTACCATCAACACCCGACCGTCAGACTTGGCATCAAGTTCCAGGTCTTCCTTGGAAGGACTCTCTCGTGGGAGCGACAATCGATGGTGGACTCTTATGCGTCCCCGTGCAGGATCCGGAAAACATGACTGGCGGGTAACAGATCCAACCGATCACAATCAACCACTGGCAGATGACCGACAATCGCAGTATCTCGCCAGCTCACGAGAGAGACAGTCCGATGAATCACCTGCACCTTGCTCGACCGTTCCTTCCCCAGCTCCTTTCGGCCCTGGCAGGAGCAAAACTCTGGGACGGGACTCCCCTCGGAGAGGCAGGAATGAATCCCAGGACAGGTACTATGCTCGTATGGGGGAGAAGCAGGACGCCGAGTCTGGTGAAAGGTCAACACTCGCTCGATCAAGGAAGAATCGCCTCAGGACTTTCATTTTGTCAAACATATACGTGCCTCTGGTGCGCTCTTGATCTTTTCTTTTTCAACTCGGACCTTCGAGGTGACACCCTCGTAGCTTTTCAGATTCGCAAACATCACGTTCACAACCTCTGCTTTGGCCGTAGCGATCCGGATCAGACTATGGGAAGCGGACTCGAATATGATGGGGGCGGTTGGAAGCTCGCCGTGAGTGAATGTTTAAAACGCTAGGCTCCATTCAAGTCACATCCGACCGTCCTGCAGAACGCTTGTGATCATATTCGCACCGCTGACGCTTGTTCATGTCATGGTGGCCATCTACGTGAGACACATATTTCCAGACACGTCTTTGACGTCTTCTTATTCCCTTCTAGGTAGAGTATTTCAGTCGACCCCTTGGACTATGGCCTACTTCCGGGAAGCTTGCCCATACCCTGCTGGAAGTATGTTTCATTTGCGCCTGGTCTGCAGCTTTGTCGCTCTGCTTTGATAATTACTTTACCTCCCCCATACCGTGCGCGCCGGTCAGCAGCACCGCTTGGTACAGCCAATTGACCCGACCGCCACTGAATCCGGCAGGAGTCGGACAGATTGGAGATACCGTCTGCGACAGCCAGCTTGCATTGATTTGTCTCGTCATGGTTGGTCTGATTGTGTACTGCACCAACCTGGTCATTAGTCTGTTCAGAATATTCGAAAAGGTCAAATATCATGTAGGCACCAGAAGGCGTGCATGAGTCTTTTTTCTTCCCTGTACAATATTTATAGCCCGGTTGTTTATCGTAACTGTACGTATCATATATGGTTGCATGACAAGCCTTTCAATGACCGAGGAGCTTAGCGCGGCGGTGGGCTTGAGCACGCGTGGCGGCGAAATGGCGGCCGATAACACTCCTTGAGCGCAGCGTACGTCCACCACATGAGCGAACACGATGAACAACACAGGTCAAGGTCGCGTCCTCCACAGATAACAACCAGCAACTATACTCTTGGCATATGTCTTCTCCTCCTTGTCGTCCTTCTCTGGACCTCATCCAATTTCGTGACCCAGGTAGAAACCCCCAGATTTCCGATTGGCCACCACTTACGACTCTTAGTATATGTTTACTGGTGGCTATCAGAAGCCCTTCATGTGCGCTCTGGTTTTTCTCGGACTGTTAGCGGGCGTTGAGGGAACAGCAGGATAACATATCTGAGCACGGCTTCCTTCACCCTGTATCTCTTGCCCTCTTGTTTGCGGAAGTCGCTTGGGGTCACCTTGTCTCGCCAGAGGAATATCAGGTGAGCCTATAGTAGTGTACAACATCTGATGAACTCTTGACAGGAAATCCCCAGCTATCAACCTTTAGCTCAAGATCTTTCTCGTGAACATGAGCCTCTGGTGTGTTCCACTGTTATTGACTCATGCTTTGCCCTTTTGAGTTTCTACAGACTACCCGGTCGTCCTGTGATGCTCACGATCGCTTCACACCAGAGGAGACAGCAAAGCTTGCCGCTTATTTCTGTTTCCTCTGGTTCGCTGCCAATTGGACACTGAATGCCGCACTCGCATACACGAGCGTGGCGAGTGCAACCGTGTTATCCAGCATGAGCGGTAAGAGTCTCATTGTGTTAGTCAGCCAGCGTCTGACGGTCATGCAGGGATATTTACCTTGGCAGTTGGCCGCATATTCCGCGTAGAGACATTGACCCTAATGAAGATTGGCGCAGTTTTAACAAGGTGTGCAGTGCAGGTATTTTGTTCCGTTTTCAAAACTCACTCGAACAAGCTTTGGAGGTGTTGTCCTAGTATCGCTTTCCGATTCATCATCTAGTCCGGCGTCCAAATCTACTGCCAATGTTCAGTCCGTCAATCTCGTTGCAATTTTGGGAGATATCCTCGCCTTGTTTTCAGCACTGTTCTATGCTATGTATCTGATATTCTTGAAGGTGCAAATAAAGGAAGAGTCACGGATAGATATGCAGCTTTTCTTTGGTTACGTGGGTCTGCATAATATTCTACTATGCTGGCCAGTTGCACTTCTTTTGCACTGGCTTGGAGTGGAATCTTTGGAGTTTCCCGATACGAAGGAGGCTGTCCCGGCCATTCTCGCCAATGTAGGTGGTCGCTGATCTTGGCCATAAATATTTTGGGGATGTAACTCTTACCTGGTTGACAGATGTTCATCACGCTGTCGAGTGACTACATATATGTCATTGCAATGCTCAAGACCACACCGCTTGTCGTTACCGTAGGTCTCAGCCTCACTATACCCTTGGCGGTGGTCGGCGACTTTTTCCTCGGCAAGCCTGCCACTTTCCAAGTATTGGTAGGCGCCGTGCTTGTCACAGGTGCATTCATCGTGGTTGGAGTAGAGAATTCGAAACCGAGAGAGGGCGACGGTCCGCTAGCCCAGGATTCAGCTGGTGAGGAGGGGCAGCAAGCCCAGCTCCGTCTAAGTGGAGCGGTTCCGCTGGAATCGCAGACAAATACGCTCGATACCTAGTTTGGGGTGTCTTCGACGTTTCTTGACCACGCACACAGTTACTCAATAATCCCACCTCGTAGTGCAAGCATTTTATCCTTCAACTAGACCCCTGTGCCAGGGATAGTACGAGAGATGGTTTTTAGAGACCTCTAGTATTGTGCAGTCTAATATATGTATACACACGATTCGAATCACTAGTGATTATCTAGTAAGAAGCAATCCCAAGTTGATACTTTCAAGATTTCGGAGTCTTTCAATTCTTGAAAACCCATTCAACATGGTACGCCTTCAAGTTGTCCCTTCGTGAACTCGCTAGCGCACTTATTTCTGACCTAGCCTAGGGAACGCAGGGCCCGTGTCGGAGCCCACCAGCCTTCTGCAAAGCTGTCCAAGCGTCGTTTTGCAATCCAAGAGGATGCAGTGGAAACGGTGGAAATTGGTGCTGCTGGCAGTGTAGAGGTATCGGTAAGCAACTTGATCTTGCGCGCCCACTGCTCAGATATCCCAACACTGCTACGTGATCCGTCACGAATCAGGGTGACGATATTCTCGAGTCTTTGAACACTGCCCCCGCTACCGTGAACAAGAAGGAGAAGCAACAACTGAAGCATGAGGCCTTCATCGATCGTACGTATAAAGCCTAACAGAACTTGGTTCACTGCTTTGATCCGGCTCTAGGAATCAAATCGTCTACTATCCCTTATTCGAAGGCACAAAAACGTCGTTTCAATAGGAAGCAGCGTGAACAATTGGGCGGTGGCCTTGGCTCTATTGAAGCGGTCATATCTGCATTGGAAGAAAAAGAGGTATCGTCATCAGCGGAGACACGGTCGAATGCCACTGTCTCACAACAACGACTGCAAGCAAAAGCGATGGCTGGACTCATAGGAGAAGGTAAAGGTGTCCCCCTTACCAAGGCTCAGAGGAAACGTGTTTTGTGCGTCATCAACAGCAACGTATCATCCTGGCCGGAATTCAATGTTTTTAGAGAGATGGAAAGGCTTCGGCATCCACTTATTCTAACAAATCCCCAATACAGTGCCAACCCCTTCCAGACCATCCGCACGCATGCGCAAAACACGCTGGAAAAGCGCAAACCATCCCTTTAGATGTATTAATTCATCCTTGACATTGCATCTGTACGCTGGGGTGCAATTGCGAGGCAGATCCAGTAATCGGAAATATATTAACAAGCTGCTACATAGGTTATCACAACAGACAGCATTGGTATCGTATGGGTATGTGTTGTATCGTACTAAAATCCATATCCACATGTACAACACCCGTCACTCGGAAAAGAATGACGGGTGTTATCGAGGGTCCTCATCAGGGCTTCTTATGCATCCGGATCGTCCCCAGCCCTGCTCATCCCGGCACTCCAAACAGTACTACCACTTCCACCAGCGCTCCTCTTGCTCCTCTTGCTCCTCCATTCCTCTCCCAGGCTCTTTCTGGGAGCAAGCTCCGTGAAACCACTTGTGGCCCCTTTGGCTATTTCGTCGCTAAGGCTACGCTCATGGGCATCCAGGGCAGCGAGGGTATTTTCAGCTTCCGCTTGTTCTAATGCTTCCTGCGTAAGTTCTGCCGTGCCACTTCCAGATATTCCGAGTCCATAACCGGTCTGGTTTTGCACTGAATTTCCGAAGTTCACGGAGGAAGTCTCGGGGTGTCCCGTGGTCGAACGTGATCGGAAGATAGAGAAGCGACGACCTGGTACGGCGGTTGCTGGCGGAGTGCCAGGAGAAGAATAACTCTTTTGCAGTGGTACGGCAGCAGGAGAACCGATTGAACTGGCGGGTGAATGTGCGGGCATGTCGATGCCCATCAGTTTCATGGTCGCGTGGAGGCGCTCCCGTTCTTTCATATCCTCCTCGTCCTCAAGCGTCTCTAATTTGCGAGCATTCGTGACGGACGTGGCGCCGGGTTTGAGTGTTAGGGGACGCAAGTTGTCTGGCTTCTTCTCACTTCCGCCAAACACGTTGAAGCTCTTCCAATCGAAAGACATTGAACGACGTTGCGATTTGGCACTAACTGTATTGGAAGAGTCAAGAGGTGGCGTCGCGGTTGCAGGCGGTTCGGTAGGTGTGGTGATTACAGGATTAGAAGGTACGCGTCCAAATATCACAGATTGTGGCCGTTGCTTGGTAGACGTGACCGCCGCCCCAGAGTCACGAGTCACAGGGGTCGTTTTCGGTTGCTTCTCGTAGTCCACAGCAAGGACGTGCTCGAAGCCTTCTTCTGCAATGATCCGATCGATGATCTTCGAGGCGTACAGAGATAACGCTTTGTTTGCATCCCTCAAGGATTTGACTTCCACGCGCAACGCTTCTATATCATTCGACGACGAAAGCTGATCGTGCGATTCCGAGGTGGAAACCTTTCCTGCGTCTGCAGAGTTCTTCTTCCTCCGACCCTTGCCATTAAGAACGGAACGCTCATCGAATGTCTCTCCCAGGAGGTTATCTCTATTCTCTGCGCGGCCTAATTCTGCCGCAAGGTCGAGACCGGGTCCAGTGATAGGGAGGTCTGCTAAGGATTCGCCTCTAGGGGGACGAGCAGGAGAATGTGTCAGAGATCCAGTCCGGCGAGCATGTCGCCCATGGGGGCGACGCGGTGAGTCGGAACGATGGGGATCGAGCGAGTGACTGAGCGCATCCTCTCCTGCCTCTTCCTCCACTCTATCGAGGGCGCTTCTGCCATTGCTTCTCAGAGAACCCACGTCGTTTTCGTCGGTCATGTTGTCTTCGTCGTCTTCCATGCCCGATGCTGAACTGGGGGCACCACCTACTTGCTTCATGAGGTCGAATTGTCCGCTAAGCGTCTTTTCCCTCAACAAAATCATATAGCTTTCATTATCCTCCTGCAACTGATTGTTCACCCTCTTCAGGTCGACAAGCTGTGTCTGCAAAAGCATTAGGGTGCTCTGTAGCGACGAATACGAGGTCGAGAGTGTTGACAGCTCGAGACGAAGCGCGGTCATCTCTGCTGGTTCGCTGTCGGGGTCGTCGAGAGCCTGGACACGAAGTGGGGTTACTGCGGGCGACTCAGTTGGGGAATAAGGTTGCTCTGGGACGATTTCGGGTTCGGTTTCGACAGGACGAAGCTGCTCCACCTGCTTGCGGGCATGGGCGAGAGACTGAATGCGGGACTTGAGATGCTGTTCGTTGTCATAAAAGGCTTGACGCTCGGCTTCGAAGGTTGATGTCTGGGAGGGACGTAATGAATGAGTGGATTGTTTATCCAGGGAGGAGGTGGTGGGGACCTGTTCATTGTAGCGTCTCTGGAGATCTCTCTTCTCCTTCTCGAGCTCGCGCACTTGGGTCCTCAATTTCTCGGCGACTTCGATGCGAGCAGCCATCTCTTCCTCCATGCGGGCCTGATCAGCATAGAGGTCACTGAGCCTAGCTTCGGCTGCGGACAGGGAAGACGTCAAGTTATCATTTTCGTTGGTGAGGGTGGTGATAATCTGGTCCTTATTCTGCAATTGGACCCAGAGCTGGGAGGGACGGGAGGTGAGGAGGGGGAGAAGGTGGACCGACACGAGTACATGCCTGCTCCTTTTGTTCTGTCTCGTGCTTGAGGGAGGCGGACAAGACCTCGCGTGATTCGGGGGTCGAGCCCAGCGAGCCAGACGTGGCGCTCTTTGTGGAGGTGCGACGGGAGACACCGGCGGAGAGGGCGGGGGCGGGGGCGCGTGTAGGACGGGCTGAGTTGGCGGGCCTCGCCGTGGTCGGGGGGGACGTGGGGTTACTGTGGGGCGGTCTGCGGGAGGGCGGGGGAGTAGCGCGGGATGTCATCTGGGTCAGGTGGGTGGAGAGTGGCCAATGTGCGGTTACCCGGCGACGACGCGGCTATGGACGTCCACGCCGAGTCCCTTCAGAACGCACGTCCTTTTCTGTTTCCCCGCCGTCTCCAGCTGACGGTCTCCCAGCTGCTCGCATCCCTCAGACAGCACAGTGCGGGCGCACTCACGTTCACGGTGCTGACGGGCTCACACATCCACAGCGTCCCCGCTCACCCCGATACCCGTCCTCCCTGCACTCAATCGCGGCGACGTGATCGAGATCCAAGGCCCGGCCTCGTCAGGCAAGACCCATCTGCTCTACCACGTCCTCTTGTCCTTCCTCGCCCCCCCGGCAGACACAGAGATCGCCGCCGTCGTTTACGACACAGACGCCTCCTTCGACATTCAGCGTTTTCGCCACCTTCTCCTCTCGCGTATATCCCGTCTCCCGTCCAGCGCTCTCGACCCGCAGGAAAGCGTCCGGCGGTCTCTCGCACGCTTGCACTTATTTCGTCCGACGTCCCTCATACAGCTCGCCGCTTCGATCGCGAGTCTCCCGGCATACCACTCATCCCACATGCCAAACCAAGAAATAGCCGTCCTCGCTATAGACTCGATTAGCACTTTTTACTGGGCTGACCGTTTTTCTACCGAGCAGTTGCGCAATATTGCCTCCGAAAAAGCCAGCGGTATCCCCATACTGCCGCCGCTCCACCACGTCTTGAATGCCATCCAAAGCGTGCGGCGCTCACATGGCACCCTCGTCGTTCTGACGAACTGGGTACTCAACTCCGCACCATCCCGCTCCGAATCGTTGTATAAGCAGCATCTCCATCCCTTCCCTATTCTCGAGGATGGCATCGCCGATCTTGGCGCCAAGGTATCGACCAATACCGATCATTCTTCCTCATCTCCGTTCCGTCTTGCCCACCATATCACCTTGTCATCTCCGTCATCCAACCCATTTCCTACTGCGCCACCTGACAATGTGTCACTCCACGATGCACGTCATAAGGAGCGGATCATCAACAACGGACAAGTGCATTGTTTCACCAGGTCGTCCGGAACTCGGGACACTGCTCGCTTCACCTTTCAAATTACAGACGACGATATTCTTGTCCAACCTCGAGGATCCCATTCCGAGTTGCAATGAATAGCTATAACACATTAGTTTTTGTAATTGTCTGTGGGTAAACGACCGCGAGAATTATTATGGGCTACCGTATGTAGAGTAATTATCAATGCAGATATTAAAGTAGTAAAGTAACGTGCGACAAATAACTAGACGAGTAAATTAGCTCCAAATCTGCAAGTGTCCTAATTGTTCATCGGTTGTTCACCGCAAAGAAGAATAGATAGTGTCCAGATGCGCCTGGTAAGCTTCTTCGACCGCCCGCCGCCTAATATTCCCTTTGGTCACAGTCCGAGGAAGTGACTTGGATGCGACTACGATAATCAACTCGGGGGAAGTGATACGCTCGTGGAGGTAGCGTCTGCTGTGGAAAGCCCGGGTTTTGCGAATAATTTCCCTCTTAAGTTTGGTGTGATCTGTCCCGGAGACAGGTTCGACAAAGAGCGCTGGTGATGGCCGGCCTGCGCCAACAACGATGCAATCTTCAATGAGGTCACCGCAGGTTGCGCGAACGTTGTCTTCGATGGCTCTGAGAAGGTTTGTCAATGGACGGCCTCAGAACCTTGGAGTGACAATGAACGTACTTGGTATCGCAACGCAGGCTGTTCTCGCTCTTTATCCAGTCGTCATTACGACCGCAAAAGGCATACAAACCTGGAGCCGTTTCCTGGAATAAGTCGCCGGTGTGAAAATGACCATCTGGGCCCCTCAGTGAGACATCCGGGCAGTCGCCAGAGTCGGCCAAAATCACTAACTCCAGCAACTGGGTTGATGATTGATGCCCAGAGGTAGCGTCGATGGGAATGAACGCGTAAGATGTGTTTGGGATGGCACCAAGCAGTGCAGCGTCCCGACCACTGCCACCTAGAGAGAGAAGCATGGCGCCACATTCCGTATTCCCGAACAGATTCTGTGGAGTACTCAAAACGACGTCTTGGTATTCCAAAACCGTGCAACTTACCCTGATCTTGAGCCCATTGCGGTAAGCAAATTCCTCGTCTTCACGATGGAGCTGCAGACCACTGAAGATAATCTCGTTGAGACTCCGAAGTTGCTCCAGAAGTTTTGGATGCAAACGGGCATTTTGAAGATGAGAGGAAAGGAATGTAGGAAATTGATTCAAACGGTTAAGATGACATCGGTGAATCATGTCGACCAACTCCTCAGAGGAAAAAGCGATTTTAGTGGGCTGGATAGTACAAGTTCCGTGTTGCAGGGCACCGATCAGCACTTGGAAGAGAACATCAGGATCACCGCGAGAAAGGAGCAGAACCCGTACTCACTGAAATTTTGGGCAATGTGACACATGCTACCCCTGTAAGAAGAGGATCAGTATCAGCAAAAATGAATGATCTGCAGAACTGACATCCAGGTAGTGACATCTCGGCGCTGCGGATCGCGAGGAGCACAGATAAACTTGGCCTTGGTCACCATTGTGCTTAACCATTGTTGGCTACAAGGTACGAGTTTGGGACTGCCTGATGTAGACCCGCTTGTGTGGAATACGAAGACCGTCTGATCCCCAGTCTTAGGGGAGAGGGGTGGCAATTCTTCCGAACAAGGTTTCATTTTGTCCTTTTCAATTGCGAGAAAAGCTGATAAAGGAAAGTTTGATGTTGTGTGGGCGAACTCGGGGGCGTATACCAGAGCACGGGCATTCTGTTTGCGGAGGAGCTCGAGGACAACGTCAGGATTCGGAAGCCGTATGCTGAATAACTGAGGGATATAACCGGCCCTTGAGATGCCATATATGTGGAGAACGTCCTGGTAGGTCATCCCACCAAGCCTACATGGGGTCAGAAAGTCAACATGGGCGTAGATGATAAGAACCCACCAAAGACCAACGACCGTGTTGTCTATAATGCCAACGGACTTGAACATCCTACGATAGTAGCGTGCGGTGTATTCGACATCTTCCTTGAACTGCCGATATGATATGGAAAGCCAATCATGTACCTGACCGGAGGTGGGATCGGATCGTGGGACCATGAAGGCCGGGGCGGACGGGTAGAGCGTCGAACTCTGCTCGAGAATTGTGAGGTGGGATGAATGCATGGGGGTGGGAGCTGAGTGAGGGCACAGGAGGGACGAGGAGTCGAGCCTTTATATGCATGCTGTACACGGACCCAAGGCTGGAGTCATAGCGCTCCGATACGGAGCTAGTGACAAATGTGGGTGCAAGGAAGAGGTTGTTAGGCCATCGTCGAGGTCGAATAGCCTCCGTCGCGGTGATAGGGCCGACGTTGAAACATGTCGCAGGCACTGCAGTGTTGCTGCAAAGTTAGATCTGTGACAGCAAGGCAACTTGACGCCGTAAACGGCTAGACGGGAACTGACTGGATCGGAAGAACAAGATTAGACAACGCAATTTTGTGAAAGCGAGGGGGGCCGAGAATGATTGCGGCGTCCCACCACGGAAGTGAAAGATGACTCGACGGGATAGGCACTGCTCTGAACGGGCAGTGGCTCGCCATTCCTGCATAATGAATAAAGGCCAGCGCCTCGGGGACAAAGTCGCACTCCGGCCGTACAGGTGCGAACAATCTCGCCCACCCTCCGTTTGTGGCGGAACTTTACACCACGGTGTATGTTTGGAAATCATCGCGCGTCTATCAGACCGTCTGGAACAACGTACCACTCTTTGCACCGCCGATCACAGCCCCGTTAATTGTGTATGGCTTCAAACACGACGCCGAACGCCGAAGTTGGGCGTGATGAACGATGGACGGCGTGTTCTGGCCGCTGGGTTATGAATCATGTCGGCCTGTGCAGTGTGACCAATGACTTTCTCAGGAGAAGGGCGGTCTACGTACCAGAGTACGACACGTCGGCAGCTGTCTCCCAGCGGGCCATCGTGAACCTGTGGCCTGCCTGCGGGAGACCAGGCGCTACACAACTTTCTTGACATGGAATACAAGGACCATGAAATATTACAGCAACCTGCTGTGCTCTGAGACGTTCCTGGCATTCATCTCAGGTACATGATGGACGAGAGCTTGATCGCCCAGCTCAGCTGTATGGCTGTCCAAGTTCCTGAGCCAAGCTGGCCCGTGGAAATCCACCGGCTGTCCCCGGCGCAAACTTGGAGCTGGTCCAGTGCAAACAATATTTGCAGAGTGCTCGCGTTTCAGTATTTCCCTACAGCAGGTACGTCCGTTCATCTCCACAGTCCCAGACATGCGACTTCTCTTTTTCTCATTAGACCACCGTGGTGGACGTGACAGCCTCACACGTTCTGGCTGCCCATGCTAAGGGGAGTTGGCCGTATCCACAGCCAGCACCGCGCCAAGCAAGCCCTGCTCGTCCCCGGAAGACGCCACGGGCGTCCCATACACTATCTCCATTCGTCATGCGCACCGTCTGCCCTACAGGCACTTACACTCAACAAAGACCACACTCGGCACATTCCACCTGGCACCCCCTTCGCCCACGTTTCCCAAGGGCCCCCCTTGCCGTGTCCGGAAACAATGCTCTCACCACCCGCGATTTTGCATGCTCCGCGCCCATGCGGTCCACCCGAGCACCGCGGTCGGTTCCCTTCCGGCATAATACACACCATCGATGCCTTTTCTTCTGGGACGAAAGAGGACGTCACGGCTATCGTGTCGGATATCAACGATTCCCCCAAATTATGCCGGTACATCCGCCAGAGGGAGTCCGCCAGGCGTCTGGCACAGTTTCTAGCATCTACTTCGCGGCCGTCGCGAGCTCACTCTGTAATGATCCTTGCACACGCACTAGGCTGTCGTTTCAAACCGAATCATTTCGAATCCGTCGTCCATCAGCTCTCCCTGAAGGAGTACTGGGATTTAGTCCCCCCTTTGGTGTCCCTCGCAAAGGATCAATGTGGCAAAACCACGGCTCGTCTTCTCAATTGGAAAATAAGAGCATTCATAGAGTGCCATCGTTTTGGCCGACTAGATCACGTGCTCGAAGAATTTGCCCGGCACAATGTTCAGCCCACTCGAAGAACGTTTCATCTCCTCGTTTCCGGACACCTTCGCAACCAGGACTTGCATTCTGCCAAGAGATCTTTGCGGCTGATGGAAAAAGCCGATTTTCCCGTCGATGCTTCCACTCACGCGCTCATTGCTACCGCATATCGATCTTTAGGCCTGGACCCTCAGGTCCACGCACGAGCATTCGAGGCCTTGCGTCATGTCGATGTTCGGACATCCACTCGAATGCTCAACAGCATCATTCAACATTTCCTGGACGTTGGCGACGAACCCAGTGCCGCGGAACATATCAACCGAATGATCGCCTCTGTGACTTCCAGAAGAGAAACCATCCATCAGCCAGGAGGTACTACCACAGGGGCCGACGGCGTCGTGTCTTCGCTCATCGATACTTTTACCCCTTCATCCGGAAGAACACTCGAGATCCATCCCGATGCAGCTACATTCACCATCTTGATCAATTATTTGAACAACGAGCGACAATTTCATCGAGTACACAAAGTATTGAACCGCATGGTCGAAGTTGGCATCAAACCCGATTCCGGTGTGGTAGCTGCTCTTATTCATACCTACTCTCTCAGCGGCCGTGATGACATGGCTATGAGCTTGTTAGCTGCGATGCTCGAATCAGACGCGGATGCCCGGAGTGTACTCGCTCTTCTCTCCTTGAAAAGCATACCCCAACTTCCTATCAATGTAAAGGGCATTGGTCTGACCGTACATGTCTTCAATGCTGTCCTTCCCAGAGTCATGGAGATCCGCGGACTCAGTGGCGCGAGGTTCATCATTCGTATCATGCGGTCCAACGGTATTCAATCAAATGCAGCCACCATCGAAGTGTTTCTCAATTACCTCGACCGTATGGGACACATCGAAACATGCCGGCTGACCCAGGTTCTGCGAAGCATATCACGAAATGTTCATGGTCCGACTATTCGACATCTCAATATCATCCTTCGTAATGCATTGCGCCGAGAGAAGCACAGGGTTCATGGTAGTGGATGGGATACTAGTGCTGCAAAATTTTCACCGACAAGGCAGCGCACGCTTACGTTCCTAGAGAACCGCAGCATCCTCAATTCCGAGAACTTTGATCCCAGTGGTAGTCATCATCATCCGCATGATGATTCCCGTGATTCCTCTATCCGGTCTACCATTCTCGCTCTCTCCCAAAAAGGAGCCAAGGGCGATCGAGCTACCTTCGCGATGTGGCTCAAGCACGAAGGCATCGCAGACCCCACTCTCGGGACCGCGGAAGCAGTATTTCGCCACATGGTCGACAAGGGCATCCATCCAAATCGTCATCACTACATCTCTCTTATGGACGGCTTCACGCGGGCGGGAGACATGCAGGCTGCTGAACAGGTCATGCGATCCGCCAAGGCAGCGGGTTTTGAGCCAGATGTGGTGATGTGGACGGTGCTCATTTCAGGCTACGCACGCAAGGGGGAACCTGGGTTAGCAATGAGGACTTTCCGGACGATGGTTGCTGTTGGCATTACGCCTGACGTACCAGCCATTGACGCTCTTGCGCATGCGTACTTTGCCGTTGGAGCGTATTCGGTAGCCAGGAAGGTTCTGCTTGAGCTGTGGCCTCAAGTGAAGCCGTTTCCGAGCGAACTGAAAAATGCACCTCTCAAGCAGCTGGCACGCATCTTTCGGCATTCGGAGAAGTCGGGCGTGACCTGGAAGGAGTCCTTGACCCCGCAGGAGCAACGTTCTTTCAACCGGAAGCTTCGTCAGGTTTTGCAGGAGTGGACGCATATATAGCACCTCCATCATCCTTTGATTGTGCGACAGCCCTGTTGATGAATTTTTGTCATTATAACTCAAGGTGTAGTGTTGGCATAATACATATATGATTCCATGAGGAAAGGAATGAACTACATTCTTACAAACCACGTAGTCCGGATCAACGAGAATGTCCTATCGCATATGTGCAAATTTCTGGTCCAACAGCCGCAAGGCCTCTCTAACACCGTCAGCATTGACCTCTCTCACCCTCCGTTGACCACATTCAATAAGCACATGCTGTGGGACTAACTGCGGTGGTGATTCTCGCTGCCTCTGCTGTTGATGGAAATGCTCGTGAGGGTCCGTAAGTAACACAGACTGGTCTTCACCCGCAGAAGTTGGCTCATGATGGGAGAACCGTGCTTTGTGATCCGGTGTGATAGAACCCAGTGCGGGTGACATGACGACACGAGATCCAGTGCACTTTGATCTGCGTGCGACTACTTCTGCCAACAACGTCAGGTCCGCAAAAGCGAGATTGGGGTGTGATTTGAGCTGACGCCACGCGTCGTCCGTCGGTATGGTTTCAGGCCCGCGTATGGGGTTTGTGGAGGAAATGATGGGTGCGATACCACACGAACCGCATTTACTGATGTCACCGCAGCAGCCACCGACCAAAATCTTGCCTGTTTGGTCAGCTCTTTGGGGACAATCGATGCAAGGCAGGGTGGAGTTCACTGTTTGACCGACGGCCTGGCAAAATGCCTTGCCGAAATTGTCGTCTGCGCAAGCCATGCAATTTTCAGGGTCACCTGAACACTTGGAAGCTGAAGACGAAGAAGTTGTGGTTATGGGTGTGACTGGGAATACAGGAGTTGCCCTCGAAGCACCCGTCCTACGACGAATAGGAACAGGCGCCTGGAAAGCTGGCAGATTGTCCAGTATACTCATACTGGTGGGCGGAGTGTTGGGCTGTATGGATTGGTCCATTGATACGATTGACTGTTGGTCGAGGCTCTCACTTTGGAGAGGAAGTTGAAGAAGTGAGTTGTTGGTGTCATTGGCTGTCTGGTGGACAGTCACTTCTCTGCACAAACAAGGTGCATCTGGTGTGCACAAGATGCAGGGGTAGGGGACGACGGGATCCTGGCCATCCAGAGTGCTAGTTGTCTCATCCGTTGTCGTGAATGAGAGGAGATTGTTGATTGGCGGAGGTGTGGGAAAAATTGAACCTCGAGAGCGAGTGTCATGTCCTCCTGGAGAAAAAACGCCAGCCTGGGTGGTGTCGTCGGGAGAAGAGGACACCAAAGAAGACGATGACAATGGGAAAGACGGAAGGAGAGGAGGGAGAGCCTCTTGCAGGTCTTCATCGACCCTGGCCCGCTTTCTCGCGGAGTCGTCAGTTGGAGGAAGACTGGGGGAAGACGCAGATGTGTCGTCGTACGCCCGCTTCTTGTCCCTGTCTTTGCCGAGAAGTTCCTCGTGTTCTTGCTCCATCCGAGCTATTTTCTCCCGAAGTATCTGATTCTCTTTGCGGAGCTCCTCGTTCTCCTCCTTCATCCTTTTGGCGATGTTCTGCAGGGCGACATTGCGCTCGACTTCCCCCTGTTCGTACGAATGCAAACGGGCCTGAAGCTCGGCTAGTTGTGTTTGCTTGCGTTCACGAAAAGCGCGCTGGGCGGCTCTGTGGGAGCCAAGTTAGCCCGGTCGGAAGTACGGGATGCGGAGAGAGAGTTGCCTATTCTGCACACGTCTACTGCCAGATGATTCCTCGTCCTGTGGGGAAATGTCAGATCACGGGGGAGCATTGAGCACGGGAGGACGGACGATATCTTCGTTGGGGACGGTTGCGCTGGCGTCGATCTCCTTCTTCGGCTTTCGGCCGGGCTTGGGTTTAGCGGGAATGATCCATTGCTTTGAGGCTGTGGTGGTCGAGCGGGATGAATTGGACGACCATGACAAGGGCAAGAAAAGATGTGCGTACGTTGTGCCCAGAGGGTGGACGAGGTGGAGGCTGTCTGTGAGGCAGGGGACAGCTCGACGGGGAACATGACGGTGGCCGATCAGAGGCTGATCGCCTCCAGATACCGCTACTTGACCCTCACGCATGGGCGATCATGTGACAGGCACGGCGTCCGATACCAAAGGGTGGGCGCGGGAAGGCTCAAGCTTTGGAAGTGGTCGTACATTTCTTATCCGCATGTCATGTGTCCCCGTCCCTGCGAGGCCGCCGTCGTGAGCCCGCAAAGTGTGAGCCAACTTAACTACTTGGGAGCTCAACGTGGGACCGAATCTGAACGACAACCTTGCGAGGACATACAACACAGCCGCTTTCATTCGACCATCTCCTCCTCGATCTGTTCAATCACCTCGTCGATCCACTCCTCAATCTCCTCCTTTGCCTCCTCACCTCCTTCGCGATCCAGTCTCTGCCCCCTGCCCCGCTTCTCGTCCGCAACATCACGCTTGCAACGTGCCCGCCATGCATTCCATTCGTCAACCAGCCGCTTGCGATGCGCAATCAGCTCGGCACTGATGTTGCTTTCCTCTGCCGCATCCTCTTCGTCAAACGTGCGACTGTACTCCTTCAGGTTTCGACGAATCTGTCGTTGCTGCTCCCTCGTCAGCAATGTACGTGGGCGAGGTCGCCAGATGAATTGCTTGAACCGGTCCAGGATATGCTTCTCGAGCTCTTGGCCGCGGAAGTCCCAGATCGCGTATCCGTTTTCAAGCTAATCTCCGATCAGCAATTATCAACGCTCGTTTAATGCAAATCCTACCGTATGCCTCCATGCACTTGCACTTGTCGCCAGGTATCTCCCGCTCGGGTCCCACTCCACATCTGTAACTCCATAGTGGTCCGCTGAGCCGAGCTGCTGGATACCGCTACCCCACTCCGTCGTCTGGCCTTCTCTGCGCTCTTCGCTGTTAAAGTCGAGGTCCCAGAACTCGAGCTCAGACTTAGTAGATGACCCTACAGTGGCAAGGACCACATGTCGTCCTCGTGGTGACCACCGAATGGTATTGCTAGTACGAGAAGCGAGCGTGCCTAGCATAGTGCATTAGCAATGCTAAAGATCACACAGCGCCATGAAGCATACGTAGAAGCCTGAAGTCGTTCTTGGTTCGGTCGAGTTGATAGAAACTAATGTCAGTCTTGATAGTGATACCCGGACCAGGGTTACCGAGATTCGGGTCGCTGCTCGAAACGATGGCAAATCGCTCGCCTTTAGGTTCCCAAGAGAAATCCGTTACAGTGTCTAGATGTCCAATCAGTATAAGTGAGCGTCCAGAGGATGTGAGCTAACCTTTGAGCTCCACTACCTCCACTGGAAAGTCTTTTTCACGGACCCGAAAGATTTCAAGATTACAAAAGATCGATTTCTTCGTTTTCGTGTGACGATCAACTTTGACACACAGAAAGTCGCCGTGATTTTGCCAGTAGAGCTTACACTGATAAAGGTCCATCAAATATTAGCTTTCCAATCCATAGGTCAACACACCGACCTCTGTGACATTGAATAGATTCTTTTGGCGCAGAATCCGTCTGCTAGGAAACTCCAGAAGGGTGACCCTCGCAGGTTGATTAGCCACTTCAGGTGTCCAATATGCAAGCATATTCTCCCGAGCTTTCTTCGGCGGTTTGTCCCCTCTAGTTGCCTTCTCACCGTCGTCCCTATCTTTGTCGCCATGAGGACACCATTCAAAGTCGAAAACACCTTCAATTTTCAGGCTCTTCTTGTCGTGGAGACCCATACTAGGAAGCTCATACACGCTGATTTGTTGACCAGGTGTCACTCGCGCGACATACTTATCGTCGGCGCTCCATTTGAATGCAGGCCACTGCATCTGTTTTTTCACTGAAGGGTCTTCACTTTCAAAAAGAGATGTGGGAAAAGTCCGGAGTAAGTGGCCCGATTTGACATCCCAGACAGCAATGTTGTTGCCTTCGTCTTCCGGCGAAAAGTATTCGGGACCTTGAGGGAGGGTTGGAGACACAGCAATAGGATCATGCGACCAAGTAACGAGATAGTTTTCGCAAGGGGAAAAGTCGATCAACTTGACAAAAGGGTGGGCGAATCGCTGCTGAGGCTCCCAAGAAGGACCGCCCCATAGGCGGACGCCCTGACGAAAGAGTGTTGCAAAGTATGTGCCGAGAGGAGACCATGAAGCATAGAGCTCGGTCCAATTCTGGGAAACACGTCAAGGATGCCGACCATCACGACTGCGAGGCAGACCTTTTTCGAATATGCAATTTCACACTGAGATGGCTTTCCATGCCAATGTATCTCTACATCATCACCGCGGTAGGTGACAAACTGATCACGCCCTTGCGGATCGGCGAGCCAAGCCCGAAGGTGCTCCTACGCGAAAGATCAATACAGAAACAGAAATAATTTTCATCCTCAAACCTTTGGATGAAAATCTTCTATCTTTGGTTCAACATAGATTTCATCCATGTTCGCATATTGTTCTATATCGACGAACCGATTGACAAGGAAGGTATGCTTTGAGTCGAAGGGATGACCGTGCATGGCGCTGATCGCAAATGTTGCTGCGTCTGTGTTCCCTGCGTCGACGAATATGTAGCTGGAGAGTGGCCAATCAACAATGCTGCCGATGCGAAAAATGGTATTGGGATACCCTTTACTCTTCCCTGAAGCATTGTCCCAAGGGACAAAGATGTTGTCAGGTTTCAGAACAGCACCCTTTTTGGTGAACTCTTTGGAAATTTTTGCGAGAAGTTTGTCGAGTTTTGATTTGTCAATCACCGGTACACCATCTACGACGATCACATTGTCCAAGCCATCATCGAGGGCGACGTGATATCTGGGAGTAACAATGAATATTTCAGCGTATGTGTCAACGGGGCTGCTTACTTTGCCTCGATGTCTGTGAAATCAAGTTCATCGTCGAGATTGAGATGCGAAGAACCGTTTGGGATAGCCATCTTGTACGAGGAAGAAGTTTGAGCTGAGCGCGCGGTCGAATCAGAGTCTGGGAAAGTCACGATAAACGAAGAGAGTTACCACTGCTGGGGTTAGGGTTGAACGTTGAACGTTGACATTGTACTGTTGGCCACAGGCACATCGTTGAACGAACGTGCCAGTATTAGCGCCACCGGGCAAGAAGGCGGTCTTGGGCCGAGCAAGCTCTCATCGCTGTTTATAGCATCAATCATGATGCGATCAGTCTCGGATCCCAGTTACCTTCAGGAACGTCACTTCTCAAGTTTGGGTAACTCTCTTCTGAAGCTACTCTCACTCAGTGTAGATTCACCCCCACTCCGAATTCGAGCACGTTCTGGCTCATTGCAGAGCAACGTGACACGTCATCTGTCGTAGTCAGAGGTGTGTGCCTTCTAAATGACAGCGCCAATCAGCGTCGTGCAGGTTATACTTCTTATCACCCCCGAACACTCCACGTGTGTTCTTGTATAAAACTGCACAGTAATGTTCCCTGCGGTGTCTTAACTCGGACCCTCTGCTATCAAGTTCAACCTTCCTGTGCTCTCTCATGTCAGACGGAAAAGATGTCGGCCTCTCGGAGGGAGACCAGACCACTCGCCCTCGGAACATCTCCGTCGACGTTTATGCAACGAATCTCAAAGCAACTGCCCACAAACTCAATGAAAAGGAGTCGCTCAGCACTTGGGCCACTATCTTTGCATCTGGTTTTGGTTTGATCAGCGATGGGTGTAAATTTTAATTCCATGCGCATACAGAAACCGGCTGAATAGTCGTGTTTCAGATCAGAACAACTTAATGACTATGTCAAATGTAGGTCACCGATATCCATTTTTCATCCATTCGTCATTAGCTCTGGACTGTTCCCTCTAGGTCGTCTTCAAGACACTTTACCCTAAAGATTATACATCAACCGTCTCAACCCAAGTATCAAATGCTCTTCTTGTTGGTCAGTCCATGTGAACGAATGCCGTCACCGAAATGATCTGACTCGGATCTGATTCAGGCGCCATTATTGGGCAACTTTTTGTTGGCTTAATTTGTGATAGAGTTGGCCGCAAGGTTGCCCTTGTGAGCACCACCTTGCTCATCGTTCTTGGTGCCACTCTTGGAACTGCCGCTCATGGCGCCAACGGAAGTGCACTCGGACTCTTTTGGTTCCTGACAGTCGCACGAGGAATCACCGGCGTTGTAAGCCACTCACACTGCGCACTTATCTCCGCCATTGATTTTCGCAGGGTGTCGGTGGAGAATACCCCGCCTCGTCCACAAGTGCGAATGAAGCAGCGAATGAGAGATCTGTTCGGGATCGCGGGCCAAGTACTACCCGTCTACTCCACACCTTCCCGGCTTGACTTTTTTTTTTTTTTTGCAGTCTTTATCATGGTCACGAATTTCGTTCTTTCTGTAACACCTTTATCCCTTTTATCGGGGCTTTTGTGGTTCACTAACACACCTCTAAATCAGTTCGGTGGCCCATTGGCCGTTTCCGTGTTCTTGATCGTGCTCTCCGCAGCTGGGGAGCAGCATCTTCAAACTGTCTGGCGCGTTTGCTTTGGATTTGGTATCCTGTTGCCTTTAACTGTGCTCGTCTTTCGTTTGCGGATGTTGAGCTCCAAACTTTATCGGAAGGGTGCCATCAAGCGTAATGGATGTTTTGATCTTGAACGGGAACACCATTGATCCTTTGACAGGTCATGTTCCCTACTGGCTGGTAATAAAACGGTATTGGCGTGCCCTCATCGGTACTTGCGGAGCATGGTGCGAACTCAGACCCACATGACCAGACAACATGTGACCTTTTAACAGGTTCCTTTATGACTTCGTAAGCATTAGATTTTGGGGTTCTTGTGGTCTTCAACAGCGTGTACCACCGTTAGGTTACGTTCCCGAACGGCGTGTTCTCTGGAACAATTATTTCCAGTGTCATCCACAATAGTGATATCAAGAAGACTGCTGAATGGCAACTTTTACTCGGAGCGATATCCTTGCCTGGCGTCTTCGTCGGTGCCTGGCTCTGCAACCGGTTAGGTAGAAGGAATACAGTAAGTGTTAGAGCCCGGCCTCTGCGTAATGACTCAAGCGTTTCTTTAGATGATGTTGGGATTTTCTGGTTATTTGGTGTTTGTAAGCTCCCTGTTTCCCCACTCTGCTGCATGTCACCAATCAGTCGCCACTTAGGGTCTCATCATCGGCCTTTCGTACAATAAAATCACAACCATTATACCTCTTTTTGTGGTTTTGTGAGTTAGTCGAACCAACTTACAGAGATTCACTAAGTGGGGTCATTTTCAGCTACGGGTTGATGCAATCGTTCGGCAATATGGTACGTGGAATTCGGACTTTTTGTTCGTGTGCTTATGCAACTGCAGGGACCGGGTGATATGTTGGGTTTGACGAGTTCTGAGTGAGTGCACTCCTCTGTCTTCTTTCAAGCTCAACGACCTTTGCGCAGGTCGTATGCGACCCCTGTGCGGTATGTCACTACATGTGTGTTCAGTCGCTGAGATCTTAAACAAGTTGTTAGTGGGACATGCTACGGCATTTCTGCAGCCATCGGGAAGACCGGTGCTGCAGTTGGTACCCAGGCTTTCACACCCATTCAGAATAATCTCGGAAAACGGTATGGATAATGTTTGTCTTACTTGTACGGGACCCAGCTGATGCAGCCAGTGAAGCTGGACTTTCATTATCGCTGCTATCTGCGGTGTCACTGGAGTGCTAGTGACATATTTCTTCGTGCCTGATATGACGGGGGTTGACCTCGCAGACGAGGATGCTGAATTTTTAAGATACCTTACAGAGAATGGCTGGGAGGGTGAGGTTGGAGAGGATGACGACAAAGGGGTGATCGTCGCGTCGGATGGGGGTGAGGAGGAAAAGATTTAATGATTCAAATATTCATGATTCACGAAAGACAAGTTTACGGTCTTGGTCACGTGCAGGCTTGGCTGTAAGTAGTACGACATTTCACTAGTTTTCGGCGCTTTGCGTTGCAAAACTCCAAGTTCTACTCTGAATGTCTGTGCAAGTCTTCCGCTATAGTGCAGCTCATCCTTCACTGCGTAGTTCGCGCCTGCTTTCTCGTCGTACCAGGGCTCATTACTCGCAATCCGCTCTTTCCTCCATCGCTGACCGTAGACAAGATCCCGATGCCACCTCCGCCAGCCCAAGCGGAAGGACGCGAACAACACCCTGGAGTGATTCTCACCATGCAGTCGCGAATACCAGAAATTCACTGGACCCGACCCGGCTTGATCGTTACCTTGCATCCATCAGAGTAACTGACTTGCAGCCGACCTTGGATGACGTCGAACGATATAAACCGGAGAGCTTCCCGAGGCCAGACTCGTCACGCTATGCTACAGAGTACACGAACTTGCTAGAGACGCTTTGTCGATCTTTTAGCAAGGACCAACTCCGCCGTTTTACGGGGCTCTACAAACTCGATGCAATATGGACCCGTTCATCACGTCGGAAGACTGAATATGCAGAGTCAATAATAGAAAAGGGATGGGGCTGGCCATCTTTGAAAGAGATTGAGAGAAAGCAGCGGGATACAACTGAAATCCTTGTAAAGTGTCAGTCTTATCCCTTTACATGCGGTATTCGCTTCAATGAACTATGTTGCAGCATTTACTGTCACGCCCAGCCAGCTGTTTCTGATAATGGGAAAAGGTACCAGAACTGAGTTTTCCGCGATACTATATTTACGTTTCCCGAACAGATGGGGCCGATCTGCTGCAATTGTCGATGCAGTATAACGTGCATATATCCTTGACGTTCAACTCACTCGCTCTACGCGTTGAAGGCTTGCGAGGTTCTCTGAAGGGATTGACCGAATACATCAGCTCCCTAAAGAAGGTACAATTCCTCTTACATGTTTATGCATCGCTTAAATCCTTTCTTACCAGGGTATCATTGATGAGATATTTGAACTTCCAACTGGTCGTCCCATTAGGCCGGATCTGTTGCAACGCATATCTCGGTTATCTGGGGCGTATGTCGAGAATCATGGTAACAGAGGCAAGGTATGTATTCGCAATTAAAAGTTTGTGAGCCTTTACTTATTGTCAGACAGGTCCGCATATGTGCCAAGGATCTCACCGACATGACTGCCGCCAAACATTTGGCGCTTGGCGCTTCACTGGAGGTCAGTGGACTTTTCTAGCAGCTACATGGATTTGGGATACTTTGGCCTTTTAGGTTGGAACACAGGCGCGCACCGTTTGTTATGATCCCCCCGCCATGACAAGCGACTCACCCATTGAAATTTCTGAGCCGCATATGTATTCCATATATCCATTCGTTACTCCCTACCCATTCCCATGGACGATGCATTCTGGTGGTGCATTCCGACTGTGCCGAGTCGCGGATTGGTTGGGTGTCGACTCTTACGAAGATATAGCATCTACCGGTGGCCTGAGCAGTAATCCACATCGCCTGTTAAACCTTGATCAGTAAGTATGTTTGCTGACAGGCCACTAGCCCAGCTAATTGCACCCTAGGAGTGGAGAAGAGCTCAGCCAACTCGTTGGCTCGACCATGCCTGAAAGTCCCTCGTTTCGGCGGAGAATTATAACAGCTTCGTATGCATACTCTTTGGTCCCCAGATGGGTACTAAAGGACGTCCAGGTTCGGCCATATGCTAATATCATCAGGCGATAATTCACATCGAGCCACAATATTTCCTCCATTAAGAAATACCTTGTCCCTTCTGGACATCCTCAAATGGGTTGAAACCTCCGGAACACCACTGACTTTTGTTCCAAGGTCTGTATCGCTGGGTTTCATCTAAGTCGTTAACTTTCTCATTTATGTAGTGTTCCGCCTCCTATGATGACGATCGCCGTTGGTAAACGAAGAGTTCTACATCGCCTGGTTTACAGGACACTGCCGCAGATAGCTGGCCAGATTCCAGGCCTACCCCAGCAGGTTTTGAAGTTGGAAATCGAGCTTTCTGGTGCTTCATCCATCAGCACTCGAGCAACGCAAGATGGGTCATCATTTGACAAGTCGAATTCGAGCGCAGACCCCTTATCCCAAGAAAGTGTTTATCAGCCTCGTAACCTACCCGAGACACTAAACGTGCGGGACTCGAGTTGCCAAGTGGGTAAGGAAACATACGTCAACGTGATGTTGCCAGACCGGTCAGTATGCCGTCTATGGATTGTTCACTTCCTGACGTCTTGCCATTCAGCCCGATGGATGCGCAACTTTGTATCTTTGATTGGGATGATATAGCTTTGGTGCAGCAACCACAAGTCCTTCGAGAATACACCGATAAGCTTCGTGATTTGTACGTTGACCCCCACATTACCGAAGTTGAGATACTGAGCGTTCTCGTAGCTTGATCAATAAGACCCAATCATCACAACCGGATCCACCATCCACGTTCAGCTTCGAAGGAAGGGCATACTACCTCTACGATAGCTTGAGCTTGAGACAGAGTAACAACCCAATCTTATTGTCGACTACCCCAAGCGATTGCCCTGCGGATAACTTGGTGGATGTCTGCAGTGAGAGCATAGTAGATCTTCAGAGTATGCAGAAAATGGAACTCTGCCAGGTCAGTTCTCCGTTCACCTACAGCTCGTAGGCTCAACTACTTCTAGGTGAAATTTGATGGTACTACCGAAGGACAGAGTTGGAAGCGTTTCCTTGCAGCATGCGATCAACTCAGTGTTGCATCCTTAGAGTTGCGAAACAAGAAGGATAAACCAGAACGTCTTACCTAGGCAAATGATATTTCGCTCTTTCGGGCTCACAACAAGTCATGCAGTGTGATGGAATAAGCATACAGCTTGCAAGCAAGGCGAAGGCCAGAAAAAAAAGGACTCAGTTCTAACTATCTACGTCCACCGCCTTGTCTTTTTGCCTTTTCACTGCGCTTTTTAGCTCGTACCTAAGGAGTGGTGTAAAGATTTAAATTCTAGAATTGGCCAAGGGGAGTTCGTACCTCTTTTCTCATCCTGGCATCTACCATGGTGTAGCGACCTTTGACACCTTTTGGCCGTCCTTTAATGCCTTTGTGAGCACCCTTTGCGACTACTACCTTGACCTCTCTCTTCTTGCCCTTCGCAGTGCCTTTCCGCATGAGCTTCTCGATCTGCTGAGCCTTTTCCCGTTCAGACATGTCCGCTGTTGCATTCACGCCTTCAGCCTTCTTCATAGCCTTTTCAAGGCGTTGGGCGGTTCGCAATTTCTTCCGACCCTTGGCTTCTGCGATTTTCTTGATCGGGCGTGCGTCGAGTGCACGCTGACGCGCCCTCAAGGCAGCGACAGCCTCCTTCGTGACAGGAATATTGGGCTTGTAATGCTTCGCCTCGTCGTCGAGGAACCACGGAGGGAGGCCATCCTTGGCGTTAAGCGAATAACGATTGAATCCATCATTCAGGAGCTTCGTTTTGGTAATTCTGCGATTGACCAACTGTTGTGCAAGAGTAACAGCTTCAGCGGTCGTTAGACCATATTCTATGAAAGAAATCAGGTTTGGTTCATCTCAAAGTCTGAAGCCGCACTCTGTATGTGAGCTTGATTTGCTTGATCTGCATTCTCGTCCTCGGCATCCCACATGTCGGCGTCGTCCCGAGATTCAGCAGGGACAATCTCAAAATCACTCGCCTCGGACTTGTCGTCGTTAGAAATGAGACGAGGGAAAAGGTGGTGACATACCTTATCACCTTCGTCATCCTGTTGGCTTTCGCTCGAGTTTGACATCATCTCTACATCGGCGGGCTCGTCGTCCTCATTCGGTCCTGCCACGTCTTTAAATATGTCTTGGCTGAACCAAATTTGCGCAGCACGGGAGGGTGGTTGAACATCGGTGGGTTTCCTGAGGGTTGGATCAGGTCGCTTGCGTTTCTGGCCCGGAATGGGTTCGTCGTGATCGCTCTCGTCTGAAGAAGGGTCATTAATTTCCTTGGCTGCCGCCATCTCCTCCCAGCCACCATCTTCGCTACTGTCATCATCACTCTCGACATAGTTCTCGGCTTTCAGGCCGTTCCATTCATCGTTGAATTGACCTTTTTTCTTCCTCGCCTCTGCCGCCCGGTACTTCACGTCCCTTGCCTTCACCTTCTCTCGATAAGCATCATACATGGTATCGAGGTCAGCTTCGAGCACCGATATTCTTCTTTCCTGTTCTTCTTCGGAACCAGTAATTTCATCGTCGCTTCCTTCCACTTTTTCAACCTCCTCGTCGGATGGCATTTCCTCGTTGGAGGCGAGCTTGCTGATACCATCCTTTCTCCAAAGTTCCCTCTGCGTATTAACAAGGTCAAACACGTCATCCTGACCCATACTCAATGAGGTATCATTCTGTTCAAGACCGATATCCAGAGGAGCTGTCATCTGCAGCTGCAGTCGTCGGATAGTTTTCGCTTTGATTTCATTGGCTCTTCTCCGAGAACGTTTTGCCTTCGCTGCCGCTTCTGCATTTCGTCTCTCAAGCTGACATGAACAGTCAGTCAAAAGAATACTGGATATGACAAAAATCCAACCTCTTCTTGTATCTGCTGCTCCTCGCTAACCGCTTCAGAGATTCCGACTGCCTCCGTAAGTTCAGCAGTGGGCTTGGTCTTCACCTCCAAGCCAAGCTTCAGGATGACTCGTGAGTGAAAGTGAGTGAATAATCTTAAAAGGGTCACCTCCTCTCGTGCGGCTATCCGCCATTTCAACAGGGTTTTGAAATCACCTTTGCCCAACACCTTGAGATCTTCGAAATTGACTTTAATGTCCGGAGTAGTAACGCTAAGTTCCAGCCACCTGCACAACAGCCAGTTTGGTCATCCTGGAACGAGGAAGACGGTTTTCATACTGTTTCTCTTCCTCAGATTCAAATGTAATTTTATTCGCGAGACCGAGCACATTGACAGGTTCGACGCCGCGGACGAAATCGCTTGCGGAGATTTTAGTGAAGAGTGTATAGTCGCCGTCGTCGTACCCGTCTCGCCTTCTGCGTTTTTTCTCAGGCTGAAAGACATTAGCCTGCGCGTTATTGGCCGATGAACCTTTGTCGGGACCAGAAAGCGCGGAGCCCAGATCCTTGAACACATGCTTGGGGTCAAGGAATTTTGGATCAATGTGTTTCGGGGCAAGGAATTCCCGACACACGACAAAGATCTCGGCAGAGACATTCCTGCAAATGTCGCTCAATGGCTAGATCGATGATAACATAATGACTGACCTCGAGGAAGGTGGTTTCGTCGCCTCTACTTTTGCGAACAATTGACCGAACACCCAAATGAGGTTGTTGTAATCCACACTTCGGAAAACTTTGGTGACAAATGTTCCTCCTTTGACGAGGAACTCGACTGCCAATTTCAAACTCGTGAGGACGAGTTCAGACTGGGTGTAAGCATCCTGAATCCACGCAGTGCCGACGTTGGGTGCGCCATCGTGAAGCACAACATC
This sequence comes from Neoboletus magnificus, assembly GCA_003316145.1. Taxonomy (NCBI): domain Eukaryota; kingdom Fungi; phylum Basidiomycota; class Agaricomycetes; order Boletales; family Boletaceae; genus Neoboletus; species Neoboletus magnificus. Next base: position 52,391 of record QFEI01000039.1, on the reverse strand, counting down.
TACTTTCCAGTCTTTGAGTTCGCCTCGGAGGAGATTGCGACAGTGAACGGTCGTAATATCTGCAGCAAACGTCACGACTCTTGGTATTGGTTTAATTGGTACCAAATCGACGCCTGGATAATGAGTGATTATTCGGTATGTGGATTTGAGGGGAGGGCCATGCCGCACCGACGATCACGCTGTTGGTTGGCATATACTTGCTTGCAACCTGAAGCCAGCCACCCGGGGCGGCGCAAAGATCAACACAACAGCGCGCAGACTCCAGAAAAGCATATTTCTTGTTGAGTTGGATGAGCTTGAAGGCCGAGCGGGCGCGGTAACCCTGCTCCCTTGGAAATATGGGTCATGGAGGCGTGCGTTATGGATGACCACACGCACTTGGCAAGTTTATAATACTTGTCGAGACGACCTTTACCGGTTTTCTTCTGGGCCTTGCCCATGGCAGTCAAACGAAAGTTAGTCAAGGATTATTATTAGCGATGTGATTGATTACGCCTATTTGGGTCGATGTGATACTTCAAGTTGAATTCCTTGGGAAATGGCAGTTGAATTCTCTCAATGACTACCGCTGGCTTCTCGTCGCCGCTGTTGCCCCTCGTGCTGAATAGTGAAGGTGCCTCTTCGTTTCTGTGGCGGTCGGGCGCCATCCTGAGTTGGTCTCTCCAAGTTCGGTCACCGATGTGTCAAACTCATAACACTCTCTTAATATGATAGCTTTCACTGGAATGTTCACTGGAGCCTTTGGCGCGCATGGACTCAAACGCCGAGCGGGGATTACTGCCGACGACCTCTCCGCATGGGGGACGGCGTCGACCTATGCGGTTTGCAGCCTCTTTGCGGGGTTGCCTGGTAACTGACCACAAAGGACAAGATTGCCAATGGGCTCGGATTGATGCTCGTGTCCACGCATCACAGATTTTCTACACATCGCTTTGCCGGGCCAGCCATATTGACGGGTGGTGTGTTGTTTTCGGGAAGCATCATGGTGCTCGTTCTGAAACGGTACGGACTGGTACAACCCTCGGCCGGACTGTTGACGTTTGGAAAGACTCAGGTTCCTTGGGCCTATCACGCCCCTCGGGGGTCTCATCATGATGGCTGGGTGAGCGAGGACTGCATCTCAGAGGGTGTGAACGAAACTCATCGTGTGACAGCTATGCGAGTTTGGCACTGTAAATAGATATTTATATATCACGTGATGTGCGCGTTGTTGTGCGGAGCGTGTCAGCTCCGCTTGAAATCTGTGAAATAAGCGGACGAGCCACTCTCAATCCTCTTCTCCCCATGTCACTCATCCGACCCTCCCTCTCTTTTCCTGGCAATCCCACTCCCTCTTCTTCCCGCCCTCTCAAGCGCCGTCTCTCCTCCTCCGCTGATCTTGCTTTCTTCACCCCCGCTGCCGACTCCTTCAGTCCAAGGCCCTATTTACCCCACACCGCATCACAGGTCCCAAATACATCCAAGGTCCCTCCAGCTCGAAATCATGCCTCGCTAGCCCAGCATATACCTCTCATGGACCCCTCCCCTTCAGATCCCAATGTCGTCTTCATTTACCCCCCCTTTATCGCATTCCCAAACGCCCACCTCTATCCGGAAGGTCTCTCCTATTCACTCATGGCCGCCAACCCCGAGTGGTTCTTGGATCCCAACGATTTTATATCCTCCGTCTCGACGAATCCCGATGCCATTCCTTATCCGCCTCAGCTTGAGCCTCCTAGAGGCTGGTGCCCCGCCAAGAAAAAGGATCTGAAAGCATTGGGTCCTGACGGCTGGCCAGAGGGAGAAGAGCCGCGACTACGTTGCACCTTCTGTAGAAGAACATACGCAGGCGTAAATGCAAAGAGTATGTGGCGACGCCATGTGTACGAAAAGCATAAGATTGCAATGTCAAACCGTCGCGATGGAAATGATCGTAGTCGTAGTGGACGAGGATCAAGCCGTAGGTTACCTGTGTGGTCCATTCTACTTCGCCTTTAACGTCACAACAGGGGACCAACATCGCAGCACCGCTTCCGACAAGGAGAATCTATCAGGAGATCTACACCGACCTAACAAGACATTCACGGATCAACTTCACAATAACAAATCCAAACCGAGACCTTTTCTTGTCCCATCGGACAGCGCCGCCCAAAACAGAGATCGAGATGACCAAGATGAGAGTGTTGCCAGACCATCTACACCATTAGCTGAGCAGCCAGATTCTCCCAAGCTAGCGCCTCCCCCGAGTAGTAATTCATCGACCGACACTGCTCAGGAAGCTAGTGTTCCCGAAGCAATTCGCTTGAATGACCCCAAGTCTGACCGAATGACCTCATCCCCACTCACTGCGTCAATCACGCTTCCCATGTCCCCATACGATCCAACATTAACTCCTTCGTTTCGTCATTCTCCACCCCGTCTCCCTTCCGATCAGCCATGGCGGTTTCCAAGCCCAAGTCATCCATTACACTCGAGGGCGAGGGAACTGTGTCTCGGCATGCTAGTCCGGGGAGGTATTAGCCCAGTTATCAAGGCTCCCGCAAGTGATTCTAGTTCTCCCAGCCTTGGAACCTCGAGTATCATCCATACCCCCTGCAGTGCTGTTGGACGCAGCAAACCCTTCAATGATGCGTTTGGTAGTTCCCCCGTTATATTCCGGGCCTCTCCATGTCAACTCTTCTCCGATGGTCATTCTCCTTTTCCAGCTTTCAATGCACTCGATCTTCGCAAACGCGTTAACGACTCGCCCCTCAGTGGTGGCTTCAGGCGGCGCGTGCCTCCTCGCAAACCTTCTACCATGAATTCCTCATTAGATTTACACGGGGACTGGCTTTCTGACGCGTCGCTGTCATCTACAACTACTGTCGGAACGGAGAGTCCCATCCGGTCTTCGAATGAAGATCCGTTTAGTGGACTCTACAAACCGTTGTTAGAGCCGAGAACACGTGACGATCGTGCAGACCAAAGAACTCCTTCGCCTTGCGGTTCATCTTCCGAGACCGAAAGTCCAGTGGTTAGGAATGCTCGTCACTCTGTGGGTGCGCCGGAGCTGGAAGCCGGTCTTGTGGGCCTTGGAATTGGTTTGATGGCCCCCTTCAGACTGTCCACGTGCCGGACTCAATCTAGCCACGGCACTGACGGTTCTTCCATGGAGAACGATGAGGAGGAAGTAGAAAGGGTGCTCACCGACGGTTCTCCCGGGTCCCCGACGGAGATATTAAGCAGCAGGCACCTACGCTCCCCCCCCCTGAAGAGACGACGGACGAGTGTTGACTGAGCAATATGCGTTACCCGATGGCTATCTATTCTTGTGGTCAATGTTGTCTGTGCCTTGTTATATCACGCACGGCCATGGAGGTAGAAATCCAGGCCTTTTGGATCGATTGATCTTTCCGCCCGTTACATATCCTACTTGTAAAGTGTTTTGGATTCGTCCTGTATTTTTCGTCACGCAACATATATATCAAATGGGTAGCACTGGCAGTTGCTATCATTTATGTTGGGTCGTGTGAAAAATTCGGTGCAGCGTTCCCCTCGTGTGTAGCCCCCATCAAGGATATCAGGCTAGCATCAAGTACAGCCTGTTCGTGTCCTGCAAGACCTTTGTTACGCCGCTCGTCTACTCTCACCCAAGCGCCAAACTCAGGTAAGCACACTTGGCCTCCCTACGAGAACGACCTCACCTCTGGATTTGGTAGCCTGATCACCACTCTCGTACAACCAGTCCTCTCAGGGTGTTTGTCGTTAACTGGACGCCAACGAACATAATGCAAGCCATCAAGTGTATGTCGTACAGCGAAAATGACCTTGCTCTTCCTTATGACATGACCCCAAAGGTGTCGTGGTGGGCGATGGTGCCGTCGGAAAGGCATGTGGAGAATGTTGCAACCTTCTAACTAGCAATGCTTATCGTCCGCTGTCAGACCTGCCTCCTCATATCTTATACCACGAACGCCTTCCCAGTGAGTCCTCTACACGCTGCTTATCGATACAGACCACTCACAGCAAGGTTCCAGGGAGAATACATACCAACAGGTACTTTTACCATTCATGAATTGGTCCAATCCTTGCTTATGTGGGAAAAGTTTTTGATAATTACTCTGCGAACGTGATGGTGGACGGGAAGACCATTTCTCTTGGGTTGTGGGATACGGCCGGACAAGAAGATTATGACCGTCTTCGTCCACTCTCTTATCCTCAGACAGACGTCTTCTTGATCTGTTTCTCCCTAGTCAGCCCGCCAAGCTACGAGAACGTCAGGACCAAGGTATGTTCCATCAAGTTTTCGAGAATTGCAATCAAACCTACGCCTGTCCCCTCAGTGGTGGCCCGAAATTTCACACCACGCACCATCTACTTCGGTGGTTTTGGTTGGCACTAAACTGGATTTGCGCGAGGATCCTGCTACCATCGAGAAACTGCGTGACCGGTTAGTATTTTGAAAGAACTTGTCGTCCATCATTGCCCATCAACGACGTACCCATCAGCCGTATGCAGCCCATTCAGTACAGTCAAGGTGTTTCCATGGCTCGAGACATAGGGGCAGTCAAATACCTGGAGTGCTCCGCTTTGACGCAGAAGGGTTTGAAGACTGTATTTGATGAAGCCATCCGTGCCGTTTGTGAGTGATGCACACTTTCTTGCGTGCAGTTCTCATGTTTGAGTTACCAGTGAACCCTCCCCCGAAGAAAGAGAAGCGTGGCCGAGGATGTGTAATCGTATGATTGATGAGATATTTGAACCAGAGACTGAGGGGACTTTTCCGACATCTCCTTCCGTAGATGGATTTCCTCTGCATCTCACTCCCATTTATGTCCTGCTCACTTTACGACCGGTTTGCTTCCTTTCTTCTGTCCACGAGCGTATACGTTGTCTGGCTCTATGGACTGAATTGAGAGAAAATGTTTCAAGGATGTTAACGATACTGGTCGAACTTTCTCTGCATACCACATAGACCTGCGCTGAGGTGGCTGTGTTTCCACTCTTACTTGGTTGTCTCGAAAGCTCTCCCCTGCTCAAGCCTTCTGAGAACAGACAATTATCTGGATTTACCATTCAACCTAATGCAATAGTGGTAGAGTACAAAAGAAAAATCAGGGGATTCTTGTTGGAACCAGCACTTCTCTGTACTCCAGTGGCCATCACTGGCTTGACTCGTCATCAATGTAGAAGGTGACAGAATTAGTAAGGTTACTAGCATCTGATCCTAGAATGATGTGCTGATCAGCATTCTGGATGCTCAAGAAATGGTGCATAGCATCAAAGTTGTTTGCCAACTTGTAGGCTTCATGAAACCAAAAAACAGTCTCCTTGATGTGTGTCTGTTTGCATTTCCATTACACTTGCGCATGCCCAGCGGGCTTCCCATCTACACCCTAAGCCCTGAGTGCACATCCAATGAGGGTAAATTTATCCATCCATTCGTAATAAACCTCTCACCCAAATGTATGACTCAGTAGGAGAACATTGGTCCTTCACGACCCTCCAGGCGACGATATCCTCACGCGTCCGAGTGATGTTTTGCTCAGCAGGATAGTGCGGTACAGAGAAGCATGTTGACAGGGACTTCTGCAGCTTTGTTGGGTCATCAAGGTTGTGGATGAAGATGGTTAGGTCGGGACACCTTGACCAGCTAACGGCCTCCAAGTGATCATGTAGACAGTAAATTAAACCAAGAACAATAATCTTGCCAGTGAAGACCGTGTGATTACATTGGGGGAAATGGCCGTTCCTAACCACAATTGACTACTACATCAACTAGCTCATCCAAACATATGGGAATTCATTTTCACCAGCCTGAGTGTGTTATTTGATTTCCGACATAGAGACTTGCCTTTTCAGGTTTAATTACGTAAGCCCTCCAAACGAGGTATTTACCGTTGTTTGTACATAGGTGCGTAGTTAGTCAAAGTATGCAATTCCATTCCGTGTTTTACGACCATGTCTGGTCCACTCGCTGGGCCGTCCACGCTGAGAGACATCGTCCATCCCCAGTTTCACCAAAACAATTTCCCTGAGGAACTCTACATCAAGACCGACCTTGGTCTAAAGCTTGACAAAGGTCAGTCCGTCAGCCCTCCCGAATCCACCCTTTTCCAACGCATCCCAGATGACCAGATCTGTCGTCTCTCGCTAACACCGACGGGGTGTCCTCTTGGTCCGTTGCATTGTCCCTTGAGGCATACTACGCCATCTTCGCAAAACTTTCAACCTCCCAAGCAGTTACCTACACATCCTCGAGACCGAGAGCGCTTGGCCACAGTTTGCAAGCATTGGCTCCGTGGTTTGTGCAAGAAAGGGGACGCTTGCGAGTTTCTTCATGAATACAATCTCCGGCGTATGCCTGAGTGTTGGTGGTTTGCAAAATACGGCTATTGTTCTGCTGGAGATGAGTGCCTCTATGCTCACCCTAAAGAACGTCGTGTGGAGTGTCCCGACTACAAGCGTGGGTTCTGTAAACTTGGTGAGCTAGTTCCCTTCGCACCATCACCCGAGTTTCCTTATAGGACAGGTCCCTTTTGTCCACGAAAGCATGTCCGACGCGTAGCGTGCCAATTATACTTGACAGGCTTCTGTCCTTTAGGTCCAGAGTGTCCCCGCGGACAGTGGGTGGCGAATCCTTCTTTGCTTGCATTCAGTAATGGTTGCCTTTAGTCCGAAGCCTGCCTTGCCTTCATCAAGGGCTTATGAGCCACCCTCGCCCCCTTCAAACCGTGACCTTGGCCCACCTCCGCCCGGCTATGGTCGGTATGCCGACTACGATCGAGGAATTTTGAGTGGATCCACCACCAGTCAAGGGAACGCCGTAATTGGTTCCAATGGACCCCGTCGAAATCTGGATGATGTGCTCTGCTTCAAGGTGAGCGTTATACACCGGCCTCGCTAATTTCCTCATCATTTCCACAGTGTGGTGAGAAGGGACACTATGCTAATCACTGTCGAAATCGGAATGTTCCAGGTAACCGTGGTGGACTAGATCGCTCTAGGAGGTATGGGAACACAGAGGATTGATCGTATGTGTATTTGCAATTACTACCGAAACGTCGAGTAAACATTAATTGAAAGCGACTGACATCACAGAACCACGACCACGTAGTTATATACAGTCCGACGAACAGCGAACGAGGTATATACTTTGGCTTATACCTAAGGTGTAATTATGGCCAATCACACTAGCCAGTTTCCAGTTATGTACCGCCAGTAAGTCCATAGAATCAACATAAAGACGCTATACAGTGAATAGAGAGACCATGAAGAGTGCACTGACAACAGAATGCCGAAAGGAGCCAAACCGCCAGGACGAGTTGGTTCCATCCTGTGAACTCGACCGTAAGAGTTAACCTCCAAGAACGATATTGAATACGCCACGTCGCCAACTCCCACGTTTGTAAACTCCCTGTGGTCGATATCCATCATAATCACACTGGTCGCTGTGGGCAACAATATGGGGTGGCAAAAATCATTTAATCTTCCGAGCCGATCCAAGGGTTGTCATCTCGTAACAGACGATGTCCTGGCACAGATATCTGAGGGTATAAAAGACGTCAAGGTGAAGCGCAACCTCTAGATAGTTTGGGTCGGATATGGTTGCTATATCGCTGATTTTTCCCTCTAGGTTGGGATGTTATTTCTCTTCATGTAGGTGAAGATCATCCGGAGTGAGACCCTTGCCAACTGAGCTGCTCAGTCAACACACTTCTGCAGCGTTGTCTATCAATGAAAATTTTGACGCAGGCAAGCGCCGCGGACGACTGGCTCATCTTCGGTGAATCTGACTTGTATATAGATGTTCGCAAAGGTGATTTTCGGTGTCTTGACATGACAACATACCCTATATCCCCTAGACATGGATATGGCGCTGGACACCATCGTTCCGGAGACTTTGAAATGGAGGCATACCGATGAAGGTCCAGAGTATGTCTCCACCGTACTCGTGAACGTCCGCCCATTCTGACGGTTGTGATGTTTGCCTCCAGTGATTCGTAAGTTCAGAAATCTCCAGAAGTCCTCTCAGTCCTGACAGACACAGTGTTTCACATACCAAAGCGACCCTTGTCGGCTCCGCGATATCAGTGCCAGTCACGAACGGCTCTTTGAACCTTGGGACATGGCAAGGTGTGTATGGATGCTCTGTGTATGGATGCGCCCCGCTGATATAGGACGTAGGCATCTACCTCACTGAGTTCAGGCACGCCGCACACACTAGACGTATTGTGGCCACTGTTTTGTGAGAAACCCTAGTGTCCTATAGACATTTATTATTAACAGACGTAGGTCATAACTATTCAGTCATTGTTTCACACTGTGGTGGCTCGGAGCCCAAGCGGATGGCATGTCACTTTGATCAGGTTGTCTTGATGGAGGTAAGTTGACGGGTCGGATGGGTGAGAGTGAGCAAGCAGATTCGCTGTGATTTAGGACCGGGTCATAAGTGTGTGTATTCGCTATGGTGTGATGAGTTCCTGGGCAAGAAGATATCCCACTATACAATAGCTCTTTGTAGTCCAGCGTCTACCCTGATTTGGGACTTTCAAGGTCCGTGAGATGCGGTGGGCAAATTTAAGCATCATGGCAAAGACCTCAGGCTTTGCATGCTTACTTACTCTCAAATCATCTCCAGGATTCGTGTAAGCTAGGGCGGCCCCCCAAACGCCACCTATACCTCAGTCCGCTCTGCGCGCTCAGCCTGAGACCTGACAGGGGACACCGAACACACCGTATATCCGCCAGCTCGCTACGCGAAACATATGCCAAAGGCCACTTCTAGCACTAATATCGCAGGTCGCCCTGCTCTCCGTAGAAATCAGGTTGGTGCCATCACCTCATAGGCATCTTTGCCAAACAGACCATATTCCCCTATAGGCCTGTCGCTCTTGTCGCAAGCGAAAGCTTGTATGTTGAGGTCATGTTAAGTCAGTCCTCCAGTGCTGAGCAGTCTGTAAACAGAAATGTGATGCCGCTCGTCCTCACTGTGGTACTTGCGTCAAGTCAGTCCTTCCGTTCCCAGCGAAGTGCACTTCTCATCCTTTTCCAGACAGTGGCAATCCTTAATCAGTGTTCCCGCACCTCCCGGATATGCGTAAGCGTGCTGGCTAGGCGATGATGCTCGGTACTCAAAAGTGACCAGACATCCATCAGAACCGCAATGCGCTTATGACCCGGTGGACGGGTTGGCGCTTGCTCCAGACACGGATCCAATTGAAAAAATACGGATGCTTGAAGAGGAAGTCTGTACGCCCTTGTCTATTTTGCTGACCTGACCATAAAGAAGCTCACACGATTCCAGCGAAGCTCAAGATCCAGCTGCAGGAGCAGAGCAACATCGTGTCGCTCACCTATCACAACCAAGCTTCTTATAGACCAGGTTCAGCTTCATCCTCGTCGGCCTCCAGTGGTCAAACACCCGCCACAGGGAGTAAATCCCCCCTTCACAGTATTAAGAATGCCTCGGCATTGGCGCTTCGACAAGACAGTCGAAGTCCAGAACCACACGGAGTAACAGATCGAAGTTCTGCCGATGCTGTCCTGCAGCTCATATACTCTGGGTGGAATCCTGATCTCCCAGAGCCTCACATACTCAACCACTAGTTTGTGGCGATTTTCTTTCCCCTTCCACTGAAGTAGCCCTGACTTCATGCTACAGTATAGAGGTATTCTTTAAATGTGATCCTTGTGGTCCGCGAATACTCCATCGTCCCTCTTTTTTATCTGCAATGTGCCTTCATCCCAGGGATCCTGCATTCCCGCATTCTGCCATTCTCCATGCCATCGTAAAGTCTCTTTTTGTTCCATTTGTTTTACTGACCCAAAGTTTAGTGTGCGTCAGCCTCTCGCTGGTCATCACGCGACGTGGCGGTGCTTCCTGATGGGTCTCATAGGGATGAGTTCGCTGAATATCACGCAAGCAAAACCCGGCAATATATTGACAGAACAATGGCCACAGGAGAAGACATATTTCAAGTTGTTCAAGCTTGCATCCTCCTTTCCTGGTATTTCTACCAAGAGGGCCGATGGGTTGAGATCTGGATCTTTGCTGGCTTCCAAACACGCGTCGCAGTGCCGTTGCGTCTGAATTACCCGGGAACATTCTCCACACATGGAAATGGCTCCCCAACCGGATATTTGCCACCTCCAAAAGACTTTCGTGACCTTGAAACTCGACGGCGTACTTGGTGGATGTCAGTAATTTTTGACAGGATCGTCTCCGTTGGTGGCTGGATCCATGCAATTGACGAACAAGATATCGGTACTGAGCTTCCTTTGAGGGGCGAAGACTTTGATAGCGAAGTACTAACAACTTCCCCCGGGGTATCCGCCTGCTAATTCAGAGATTAGCAACTGATTCCAAGCAATCCTCAGGATATGAGCTCGGAGGACATATTCACGACACATCTTCCCAGATACACTGATTCCTTTCTGCTTCTTATCAAGGCTGTCATGTTGTTTGGTCGCGTCACGGATTTCAATGTACGGGGTAATCTGCGCGCCCCAACAGCGCCAAGCAAGCACCAGGACCCTTTTGCGCTACCGGGATTTAGCGAGTTGGATAGCCTCGTCCACCATGATTTCCTCGAGAACCTTCCCCATATATATAGATTTAACATCGGCGTCACGGACATTTCAGGAAACACACAATGTGTTGATACCGACTTGTATATGGTTCACATGATGCCCCATGCGTAAGCTTGGATGCTGCTGTTCAATCGCCTTCAACGCTGAATGACATCGACAGAGCCACAATAACTCTTCACAACCCTTACATGGATCTCAATGACCTGCAATGCGCCTCAACTAACCGGTGTATCAAAGCTGCGCAAGCAATACTCTCAGCTTATTTCATGCTTTCAGCGACTTCTCTTGACCTCACCCGACTGCATCCATTTGTCACTGTATGGGTCGTCGTCTTACTATAAAGTTCAGCGTCTGATGTATACAGATCTGCTGGTATCTCGCTGCAGTCGTCCAAGTCCAGGTTTGTAGGCATTTCATAGAGATTGGTGATCACGCCAGGGAGGCTCAGGTTTGGGGGGAAATCAATGTGCTCCGGTGCGCCGATCATCCATTACAACGTTCGTGCTGTCTGACACTCGAACAGCGGGGCTATGTTAAATTACGGGGCGAGGTCTCCCATCGGGAGTGAGTCTTCATCGAAGTATTGGTCCCGTCTCTTACAGATCCCACACAGTCCGGCAAGAAAAACTACTTCAAGGCCTCATGAAAGAGATTGTGAGGCTCACGACTCAGAAGAGGCCTCTGGAAACTGGGCTGCCCCTTTATCCGTTCTCTCATACTACTTTGTTTGCTTTGCCGATTGTTCCTTCCGACGATACACCTATGGCGCCTCTGCCTAATCCAAGCTCATTGGGGCAATCTGATGGACTAGCTTACAATAGCGCGTTCGAGATGTACTCAGGCTCAACTACGTTCTCAACCGTCCCATCATCCTCATATCGTATCGCATCATCCACTCCGAACGACATGCATGCTGGAACCGGATAGAATAGCGCAGCTCGGGGTTGTCCAGGATAACATACTGCGTGACCTTTGGAATTCGTTCGTTTGTATCATGCTATATGTAGGCAAGGCAGCACAAAATGTCCTTTCCTCCCCATTCATCAATGTGACAGATGACTAGCTGTGTAGTGCGTCGCGTAACAGTAGTACTATGGTGATCATTCATTCACGGTCACCATGAAACAGACCTCTACGTCTCTCAGCCTCCAGCAGAGCATCAAACTTGGCTTGCGCGGCCGCACGCTCGTCTGCTTCGGTAATAGAGGAACTATCGCCAGGAGGTGGGCTGGAATCAGGGAGCCTGGCGTGTTCGTGACGCTGTCGGATAGTATCCCAAGACGATTGGCCAGCACTGCGTGAATTAGCAGCTCTAATCACATCCCACCTAGTCCTGAGTCGGGTTGGGTCGGACCTGGACATGTCACCATCTACAAGCTGAGTATTCTGTTAACTGTGACGGCGGTACAGGATGAGCTCACTAATGTTCCCCTGGCCCCGAACCCACCCCTCCTCAGGAACCATGCTCGGATCCTGCGTGTGACTTGTGCGGTCAAGGTCAGACTTGATCTCCGGCTTCCTTGCGAGTATCTCTCTGAATGTGAAGCCTATCTGTCCACTTCCGCCGAGTCTCTCATCAACATGGTTTAATGCTATAATGAAGCCATGGGGATCCTCCAAAGAGTTGGCGAACCGGTAGTGAACCAAGAATTGCCTGAAAGTGCCATATGTCGATCCCACCAGGAAGGCTGCAACCGACCCGAGACGGAGCCTCCATGTGTTCCACCTTGGTCGGGCGAGGTAATAACCATAGCCGTACACCGCGGCCGATGTTCCTGCGCCATAGGCCAGCTGTGTTGAGATGTGCTGTCAATCATGAACGTGAAGGGTACCATTTGGACCTACATGCCAGTCCATTCTGGGGCCAGGCAGGAACCTGGTTGCTAACTCGTAGTCATGTGGGGATAGAACGTGTTCCTCCACTTCGGGCCGCAAAAGTTCTGCGGTTCGTTGGCGAGTGGGAAATGCTTTGTGGAGCCATGCAATCGTGGTCAGGTATGACATGGGCGCCAGTTGCTTGAGAGCATGGAATAAAGTGTAGTGCGCCAAGGGTTAATGCACGTCTGGCGCAAAAAGTTACCATTACCGTACTCTTTCCTTGAACCGTCTCCAACCTGCGCTACGTGCACAACAATGGCCACAAGTCACTTGGACGAGGCCCCGCCGCCGCCGCCACCAAAACACGATGACGGTCCAATGAATGAGCACACCGACCCTGCCCAGCCAATCGTATCATCTTTAGGTATCCCAACAAATCGCCCTGCTTCGCGATCACCTCTTCTGACTCCTATGTCAGGCCTCGATATTCCCCTATCTCCAGTATCGCCATCCTCCCTGCCCTCCGGAGCGGTCAGGACACCGAAATACAGCCCACTGGCCGATCTTATAGAGAGCGAGAAAGCATATGTCGAGCTCCTCACTGGCATAATCCGAGTGCGTTTCACTTCACCTCTTTCTATATCTCGCCTCATCGTTCGAACTACAGAGAGTGGCCGCTGCCTGGTCACGATCAAACCTTCCTCCGCCAGAACTCGACGTCATGTTTCGAAGTGTGGAAGGGATATACAAGACGAATCGCACGCTCTTGGCAGTGAGCCATTCCACCCCGTCTGACGGCATCATCTCTAATTCCTCATAGAAGCTCAAGGGGATCGGCGAAAATCCATCCTCTCCCAAGGCCCTTGGTGACCTATTGATGCGCTGGGTAGGCATATACCTCGATCTCCAAGACCTGTTCTTATAGTGTGGAAGATTGATGAATTAGAACAACCTTATACAACATATGCCGACAGATACTGTATCGGCTTCGATGATTGGGAACTCGTCAAGTCAAATTCGAAGCTTCCTGCTGTCCTGCAGACTTTCTCGGTATCCAATCCTCCTCCGCCTGCTTTGCCGCCACCCACACACTTGCTGAATCCCTCTTTGTGGACCCTCGATGCACTCTTTTTGCTACCAAAGGGACGCTTACAGTACTACAGGAAGCTATACAGCAGATTGCTTAAAAGCACGACTCCCGGAAGAAGCGATCACCGGCTGCTAACAGGGGCCCTTGGGAAGTTGGATGCTCTTCTAGCGACTCTTGATGACAGAACCAACAGCAGTGTTGGCACCCTAGGACCATCGCAAATATCACCCCCTCCCCGCGTGAACACTGAGGCGAATCCGACTACTGTGATACTCATGGAACCACCCATGAGTGAACCGATGGAAAGTACCACTCTGCTCTCGGGACAGTTTGGCGCAGATCCCGCAAGCGCTGCAACATCTAGAAGGGGTAGTTTCTCCTCCAGAGAGTAAGTCCATCGATCTCATCACTTGCTAGACTTTTCACACATACCCTTAGTGAACGCCTTTCGCAAGAGACAACTTTAACCTCAGTCAGTCGGGAGTCCTCTCGAACCATGACATCACCCGTCCTTGATCTCGAGAGGCGTTTAGTTACTGAAAACACACTCGACATATTCACGATGCAACCAAAGGTTCGTGGTGCAGCATTGCACGCGTTGTTAACTTACCATATCTGCAGCAAATTCGACTGCAAATAGCACCCCCAAACCTTCCTTACGCCCGCGAGTTACGTTTATCGATAAGGGTGCTTGTGCGATTTACCCCCAAGGCGACAGGAGTCGAGGTTGTCCATCGTCACGGACACGTTTATATTTTGTCAGATCTATTTCTTCTATGCGAAAAAATGACGCGAGGTGAAAGAGCTGCTAGAGGTGATGATAGACAAGATATGCATCTGTGTTATCCTCCGCTTTCCGGCAAAGTTCTCATCGTAACCGAGGTGCCCGGACAAGGTTGGCTTAGTTACTCTTCCACGTACACGTTGCTGATAGCATCCGCAGAGAATGTCCTGCAAGTCTCTATCATGCGTAAAGAGACACTGATTTTCGAAGCCGACTCCCAACTCAAACGAGACCGAATTCTCAGTGAATTTCGAGAGTGTATATCGTTTGCAAGAACGAGTAAGAGTTGCTTCATATTCTGGAGTTCAGTTTTTCTTATCTATTAATCTAGTCTCGAGAGCCGCGCAAGAGCCTGTACCACCTATACCACCTATTTCGGATGATCCTCCTCAATCGCCAGCGATGCGCCTTGACACGTCTGGCAGTTATTCGAGAGAGAGACCCGAACGAGCCCTCAATCCTCGGTTACTTCCGCCATCCCAGCCAGGCAACGTTCAGTCCAAGCGGATCGATAACGTCACTTCCACAACGGACAGGTTGTCTCTCTTGCAAACTCACCCTGAACAGCAAAACGTGATTCTTACCCAGCTTGAGACGGCCCAGCCAGGTATAGTCAGCAGTCCCCCAAGCAATCCTGCTTCATCAGGGAATGAACAACCGATGCCTAGTCCGGGCCCAATGTACCCGCCACAGGGGTTTTCCGCAGGGTATGCCACCGATAGCCAACCCTCCTCATTTTTACCAGGACAAATCGTCCCTCCTGTACGGAGTGCGAGTATCCAATCGCAATCACCGCCTTTTGTGATCTCGGACCTTCCTGGGGGACCAGGTGGGGGGTATTCGCCACTAACTGCGCAGAGCCCTGCCTCGCAGCACTCGTCTCTAAGACATCATGCTTCCATACATTCGCTTCATCAGCAACCTCTGCAATATCAGCCTTCCTTGCATCCTCTTCCGCGCAGATTGAGCAGTCAGAACGTTGCCCCTGCTCCTTATCCCCAATCAGGTCCACGCTCCCAAAATGGGCAGCCACCCCCAGCAGTACCTCACCCAGTTGAGCAGTCTGCCCGCAGACTTCAAAAATCTTTATCGTCGCGGTCACTCCATGCGCAATATCAGCATAGTCAAAACTCATTGCCCCCATTGCCCTCATTACCGGATGGTTTGCCCATGCCACAACGCCCACACAGTCAACGCAAGAATTCGATGGGGTCCTTGAATACACCAATGTCGAGACCACTCCTCCCGTCGATGCAAATGGGATCGAGAACTAACTCAGTTGTGGAACCCTCGATATTAGATCCGAGCCCCCCTACATCTCCAGCCGAAGAACGCAAACTGCTTGGACCCGTACGATCCGTAATCGCGGCAAAAATGAAGTGCAAGGTATTCCATCAGCAACAACATGCACAATGGAAATCGTTGGGCTCGGCCGACTTGACTCTCTACCGTCAGGAGCCCACGAATGTTAAGCAGCTTGTTGTGGCAGGTAGCAAAGAAAAATCGATTCTCATCTCGACGATCGTCTTGACGGACGGAGTTGAAAGGGTGGGTAAAACTGGGGTGGCAATTGAGCTAAGTGATGCCGGGGGTGCACGGACAGGTGTCATTTACATGATTCAGCTGCGGAATGAAGACTCTGCGAGCGAGCTTTTCAAGAATTTACTGGCAGGCTCTGACCGGGCGGCATAAATAAGGTCTTGCCGTTGTCTCACTGAGATTACTATGCATCCTTGGACTACGTTTTTTTGCCCTACTTCTTACTTTGATGGAAGATTGGTTCCCAACGATTGTGTACTTCGGATATCCTAATAAACTGCAGACGTCCCGGTATCATTGTGATGTGGCAGTTATTAATGTTACAAGCTGAGCGCAAAGTGAAAAGTGATCACTGCCACATATCCCGATCTGTGGCAAGCCCCGCACCACATCTTCTGTGCGGTGAGGCTGAAGGTAACCCGTCACACGCGTTCTACTTGCACGGGCGTCTAGGATGAAAATGTAATCTGGTACTTCGTGAGCTACAGCAAATCTGGATAAGTGTTCAGGGAAATTACCTAGGGTCGTCTTCCAGTAATGCGTAAAGCTGGTCCACATTGGCTCACAAGCACCAGCTTTTTCTGTCGGCAAGAGTTTTCTAGCACCATATGTCACGACATTGTTGCCCTCTAGTAGCGATGACCGCTGCCCCTCATCATATGCACTTCGCAAGCGGCGCCCAACAAGAGTAGATAGCTCAATGTCTGACAGCAATCCATCAGAGGGTTTGGAACTCCTCGAGTCTCGAATGACCCTATCGGGATCAGTTTCTTCCGAACCACCCCCTTCGCCCGCCTCTTTCGTGGTGGATGTGGGCACGGTTGGGTCTATGGAGACGTGCACGACACGCGAGACTTGGAGTCGTGCTCGTTGATCAAGAGACATTGGTTCACCAGCTAGCAATGAGTACGCGGGGTCATCGGGAGGGAAATTAAAGTCTGCTCGACGTTTGGATTACATCGAAGCTGTGAACGTAGGGATTCCCGGAAGTTCTTACCTCCCGCCATGATACAAGGCCAATCACGAAGTTGCCAGAATTCTTGGAATGCGACGACTTCACGAACAAGAAGGCCTGCTTGCCTACGACCAATTCTGGACTTGAGTGCACAAAGGTGGGGGGTATAAGTAACCTGCCTCGCTCTTTCGTAGGTGTACCTATGACGAATTCACGTCAGCGGAAATGTTGAGGAAGGTAGTCGTGCACGAACGCGGGATGCCAAAACAGATGTGTCGTTGCGACAATATAGCTCTGGGCTTCTGGCTCTGGGCCTATGCTTTGAAGAGCCACGATTCTTGCGATGTTCTTGGTTCGATGGCTCGACCCAACGCGTGCCTGCGTACTTAGTTCAGGGTTGCTGTGCACTTCCAACTTATCATACTCGATCGTGGCTTCATGCACGCTCCGGAACATGGTATTCTTGTACGCAATGAGACACCCATGGGGTTTGTCTGTACCACTCGCATAAGAGCAAGTGTATCCAGCGAGATCGAGCGCAGGAAGGAGCTTGTCTAGCCTGTCAACTTCCTGGAGTTCATTAGATCGTGTCCGAGGAAAGGTTGCTGGACTCCACGAACCTGCATACAGAGGATGTCAGCGTCGTGAGAGAGTATCTCAGCATGAAGCATCGGTATCCTCTCATTCGCTTTACGGGCTTTGCCACTGGTTGGGAAGAGCTCCGAACCTGTGATTCATTGGGACTTGATCGTAAAGATGCAAGCAACCCGACGTACGAACGAGACATTGAGCGAGTAGCTACAAGGATATACTTTGAGCGAACTGCAGACGGATGCACGGGGATGTAAGTACAGACGTTCCATGTCATGATCCTGACCGACTGGGTGTGAAGCTGCTCCGGTGGGTCGAGTGGTATCCATAGTCTCGAAAGGAAGAGAGGGTCCGCCTGATCGCTAGAATTAGGCTGTTTTTCTTTCCAGTGTTTCTTTTCCAGACGTTTGAGGCGTTTTTCTTCCGCCTGGGCGATCTGTTCTGGGGTGGGCTCATAACCCATCCTGAACGGAGTGAGGATGACGTAATTCTGGGCCAACGAGGGAGACAACCGACTGTGCACACGCCGGATTAGAATTTGGCACATGTTCACGCTCTTCTCCACCGCGCGCCTTTTGACGACGACAGCCCTTCGTCGTACAGCCGGCTCGCTCCCTTTCCCCCGCAGTGTCAGCCATCATCATCACCCGAGTACTCTCCTGCCCACTCGGCCAAGGCCTCTCGCTTCCATGGCCCCATTTCAAGATCGTTCAGCCATTTCAGATGACACGTTGACGTCTCTCGGCAATTTTGACCTTGTCCAGCGTTTCCAGCTAGATTATACTGATGTGGCCATCTCAAAATGGCGGAGTCGTGTCAGCGGCTTGACCCTTGTTCATCTAGATTATGAGGGTGTGTCGCTCAGTCTTATCTTTTCCTACACGTCTGAGTCCGTCCCCAGCTCCACTCATCAATGGATACTTTGTTGTCGCAACTGAGAGTAAGTTACTTCGTTCCTGTCATGGTTGTTCCTGCCCTTCTCACCCTCTCAGTCTTCAATGACAGCGGTTGTCCTCACACCCTAGAACAGTGAGTTCTTCGATAAACTTTTCGTATTCCTGTTTCTGAGGCCGATCCGCCAGCCTGGTCTTCATGGGCTCGGAGAAGTACCCGTACAAAGGCATTATAGACCATCTCGCTAACCGTGGTTTCTCCAATGGCACGAACGCTTGGACGGATAATGACCATACAGGCAAACAACAGCATCTTTCTGTCCCATCTTTTCTTACTTCCACACAGCCTACACTGCTTCAACAGCTGGAGAGCAGGGATTCCTTCAGCTCTTGCCAATATACCTTGATCATATACTGTATCCGACAATGTCTAATGCTGCTTTCGTGACGGAGGTACGGTCGACTCATTCAACTTAGAAACCCTTATTCATCGACCTCGTAGGTTCACCATATCAATGCGGAAGGTGAAGATGCTGGTGTAGTGTACAGCGAGATGCAAGGGCGCGAGAACACCTCTGGCGATTTGATGGCTCTCCGGTCAGCGCTGACCCGTCGGCGGTTTTGTCCGTGCTTATTTCCCCCTCAGGTCCCAACGTATGCTGTACCCTCCGGGTAATGCTTATCGTAGCGAGACTGGTGGTTTGATGGAAGCCTTGCGTGTTCTCACCGTAGAACAAAGTAAATTTCTCGTTGACCTACTTACATTAACTTATACCCACTTTGCAGTTCGACAATACCATAGCACATATTATGCCCCTCATAATTTGTCGCTGATAGTCACTGGAAAACTTTCAAGCGGAACCAGATCTCTTCTCTCTGTCCTCCAAGAGAAGGTTGAGCCTAGCATTATCGCACATGGCCAAAATCAGGGACCGCGTCCAAAAGGCTGGAAACGACCATTTGTCGAGACGGCCAGTGCCAGTCGCGAGCGCATCAAGGAGGTCATCAAGGAGGCAGTGGAGTTCCCAGAGAAAGACGAGAGTCAGGGTGAACTGCTCATCACGTATAATGGACCACCTCCAACAGCATTCTTGGAACGAAAGGTTTGCTTGTTTTTACGAATTTGTAAGACTTTAACTTGCTCAATACATTTTTAGGCTCTGGACATACTATCTATCTACCTTACATCATCACCCGTGGCTCCTCTGAACAAAGAATACGTTGAAATAGAGTCTCCTCTTTGGTAAGATTACATCTTTGCATCATATTATCGTTACCATACTCATGCCCATGAAGCTCTTACATCTACTTCAGCGAGGATTCCCGCGCTGCAATGGTAGACTTGCCTGTTTACATTGGTTCTGTTCCCACAGAGTACCTAGACACCTTTGATGCGAGGCTCTCTGCGAGTTTTCGCCGCATTGTTGCGGAAGGCGTTGACATGACCCGGATGTCGATGGTCATTAATCGGGATGAACGTCAAGTTGGTCTCTTTCTCGGCTTTCGTAGGGTTGTTGCCTTACTAATTCAAACCTTTTAGTTGCGGAGCAAACTTGAGTCTGCCAAAGGGGATACCTTTTCGGGCACGATAATAACAGATTTCTTGTACGGAGCAACGGATGGTTCGGATCTGCGTGGGGCTTTGGACGAGATCAAGTACTACAATATCCTTAGACTTTGGAACGGTTCACAATGGACAGAACTCTTGAAGAGGTGGGTCACGTGCATATTACATTGTGTGATGCTTAGTGGCATTACAAGGTACTTCATCGACCAGCCCTACACTGTTGTCGTCGGAAAACCCTCGGCAAACCTTGCGGAGAAGCTTGAAGCGATTGAAAAGGCTCGCCTGGCCGCACAAGTCGAAAAGCTTGGACCTGAAGGCCTTGCGAAAGCAGGACAGGAACTTGAGGCCGCGAAAGCCGAACACGAACTGCCCATCCCAAAAGAGATTCTAACTTCATTCCCGGTCCCGGATGTGAAGAGCATATCGTGGATTCCTGTGAAGAGCGTGCAAGAATTAGGCAAGGGTCGGAGTGTTACTTCTAGGTCTTCGTTACGATCAGCTCTTGAAAAACACATCGAGAGCGACGGCGAGCCATTGTCGATGTTTGTGCAATATGATCATGTTAAAGTGAGTTTCTTTTTCGAGTTGAAACAATTTCGAGACTGACAGACCATGTAGTCGGACTTTGTGGGCATTCATGCGTTCTTCTCTCTTGCAAATATGCCAGACGAACTTCGCCCGTTCGTAAAATTTTACTTCACTGTTCCTTTCACTAAGATTCCGTAGATTCCTCTCCACTTATGCCGCTGCGTTCTTCTCTTTACCTGTAAAGCTGGAAAACGGCGAAGTGTTGGATCATGAGGAGGTTGTCAACCAGCTCGACAACCTAACTGTTTCGTATGAAGCGGGGCTTGGATTGTCAGATCAATTCACTGAATTTGCGCGCATAAGTTTCAAGGTTGAGATATCACACTACGAGTCCGCCGTCACTTGGCTCCGTGATCTCATCTGGGGCGCGGTGTTCGATAAAGAAAGGTGAGTAAATAGTTTGCAAATTGTCATAAGTGACTAATCCACGGGACAGGCTCCTTGTTTCCGCTGCCAAAATTGCACAGTCCCTTCCCGAGCTCAAGCGCGATGGCAATAATGTTTTGTCATCTGTATGGGCCGAAACATTATTTGACAAGAGTTCCACTTCGCTCGCTGGCTCAATCTTGTCCCAAGCGGAGTTTGTCCCAAAGCTTACTAAAGACCTTCAGGAGTCCCCAGAACAGGTGATCGCTGCCTTCGAGAAGCTGCGAGAGTGTCGTGTGTACCATTTTCCTGGCGTGTCGGGAGGTATCTCACTGGACTGTAATATTTAGTGACCAACCCCTCCGGAATCCGGATATCCGTCACCGGAAACATACTGGGCCTTCAAAAACCCCGTAGTACATGGAGTGAAAAGTTCAGCTACCTTGGCGTAAGCACGAGTTTCTCCTAGCCTGCCTTCCTTTCTCTACTTTCCAACAGGAGTCAGCTTTGGCACCGGTAAAGTTGACTTGCGAGACACTCAGCGAACTGGGCAGGAACCCTGTTAGGAGGGTAGGAACAAACTGATTCTCACCATGCATTCATTCACCTTTTTCTAGGCGGTTGTTGTTAGCTTACCCACGATCGAAAGTTCCTTTGTCAATCATACCACCAAGGGTATTCAAGGTTTCGATCATCCGGAGTTTCCGGCATTAAGGGTCGCACTTGAAGTTTTGAACGCGACGGAGAGTTTTCTATGGGTATCGTAGAAGTCTGTTCGGATGGTGTCGAGTTGTACTAACTGCAATCTCAACAGAGGTCGGTCCGCGGCGCTGGCCTTGCATACGGTGCATACGTGACTGCCGATAGAGAAGCTGGGCTAATTACCTTCTCCCTGTACCGAGCAAGTTTGGTCTCCGTTCGAACCCTCGCTCTTTCTGACGTTATACATACAGAGCTCCAACAGCATGGAGGCTTTTAAAGAAGTGAAGAATGTTGTTTCAGGACTAGTCAACGGCTCAGTAGGTTTCCATCGTTTTGTCTCCGTCAATCCAGTGGGGTAACTCCATTAGATTGAACTCGGAGAAACGACGCTAGATGCTGCTAAGAGCAGTATCGTCTACGCTGTTACGAAAAATGTTGCAACGGCAGGGAGAGCAGTAAGTGATCCAGACGTCCAGGACATTCGATTTGCTCAGATGTTTGCAGGCGATCAACTCATTTACTAACCAAGCTCTCAAGGGTCTTAGTCAAGACCACAACCTCCGGCTCCTGGAGCAATACCAAGCTGTCACCAAGGATGATGTTTTAGCATCTATCAAGAAGTATATCCTACCTATTTTCAGCCCGTCTACTTCTACTGTTGTTGTGGTCACGGCCCCATCCAAAGTTGACCAGATTGCAGAAGGGCTCACAAGTTACGGATTTGATGTAGAGAAACGGACCTTGGAAGTCGAAGGGGACGAAGATGAGTCATTTGAGAGTAGTAGCATTGATGATTCAGAGGGCCATCAATGATCACAACAGAGCACTTCTGATTGGGAGCTAGCTGACACAATTTGATGTATCCCCGCTTTCCCAAAAATACCAGACAAGCTTAGTCTTAGCATTTCAAAGATTATCTTGATGGGGGTAAGGAGAACACGGAATCTCGCTACTTCCAAGGACCTCGATCATCTGCTCTCGTGCCTCGCCTGGCCGTAGTTCAACATCACGAAGGAAATCATTTTCAACAAGAAAGCGTATGGCCTGCGACAGATTGGATACTGTGATCCGAATTTCAGGCAGGAGCAGCTTAACAAGATCATTAGAGCAGTTAGGAAAAGTAAACAGCAAGCTCTCAGTACGTTACGAAGCAGTGTCGACCGTGACACGAACGGATTTCGTGGTGGTTTCTTCGGTTGAGACATTCTTTTGGCGAACTCTTGGGGGCACGGATGTGACATTTGTACTTCACCGCTGTGCCTAGCATCAACTTTCGGTAGGCACAATGGTGCAGTAGGAACTTTGGACGACACAGTTTCGGGTGTTTCGTCGCCATCCCCAATCGACCCAGAGTTTGGGCTTGCTTCCCGAGTGCATCTCGTTTTCGCATCGACTAGTTGACTCGTCGACTCGTCGACATTTTCTCTTTTGGGTTCTTCACGCTGTGCTGGGCCTCCCCATCGACGGCCTCTGCCTCGTTGGCGCCCTTTGCTCTGGAATCCCTTGCTGCCACCCTCCACAAAAGTCGTGTTCTGCTTGTGTTTCTTTCTTGGGCCAGTACCCATGTCTTCCAACGTCAGCTGCCCTCGCGCAGCTGCTTCCTCGAGTTTCCGCTTCTTATCCTGAACCTTTTCGTCCGTCGGGAACCGCCTCTTCCGCTCTGCTATCCAGGCATTGATAGCTTCCGGTGTATTCAATACTAGCGATGTCCCCTGAATCGCCATAGGTTTTCTAAGCCCGTATCAGCCAAGGGTCAAAGTAATATGGGATGAGTAAGCACCCTCTTAAGCTGGGATCAGCATCCCAGTCGTCGTTCTTCTCCCACCCAGGTGGAAATATAAAGTGCCGATCCATCATATGAATCTCGACGGACTTGCGGGAGCCAGTGAATGGACAACCCTGGCGGGTGCATCGACAATTTCCGGGCTGGTACCAGCTTCCATGGGCGAGATGATTCAGGATAGGTCTCACAGTCGTTTGTGGGTGGGCCTGTACGAACGGCCGGTCCAGGGAAGACGTAGGCATCATCGACGTTGCTCTGCTTGTCTGACGTGCGGTGCCCGGGACGTAAGTCGATGAGAGTGTATACCCATCCGTGGTTGTGCGAGGTGAGCAGGCTTGCAGGTACGCCTGATAGTAACGTGGGGACATGTAGTTCGGTGCATAATGCTGCGCGTATGGATTAGCCAACGCTGAAGTTAGTACGGTGGTGTCATACGGGGGGACTGTGTAAGAGGAGGCCTTGCGTGAGGGTGGATGCTGGCCGCTCATTGCAACATCATTCGTCGGGGCGAAAACGCAGCGACTAATGCTCAGTGCACGTGACCTCTAAAATAGTACATTGGTTTGTATTGCAAACACCCACCGAATGGCAACAGCAAACGAGAAAAAAAACTGCAGCAAGTCATGGACGCATGTTGTATGTCGTCGATGAAGCTAAAACACAATGCATTGTAGTATGTCAGGCATGTCACAATATGTATCTTGGTCAGAGCTATCGTCGGGGACTGGGAGGCGATGAAGCATATCGGCGGTCAAGAACATCGAGGTTTTGTGCGTATTTTCGGTGATAGGGGATGGGGAAATGCACAGGGTTAAGGACAATAACGAATACGACTCTTCCGAGCGCGTGCGGCGACGAAGCGGGACACACGTTTGAGGAAGCGACGTGTGGAGAGTGGAGAGGACAAGAAGGCTGGGAGGATAAGGCATACGGGTCAAATTGGAGAGGGGTCGGATCAATCGTGCAAAGTGGTTCGGCGGGATGGCGGCAGGACGGCTGCATGTTGGCTTACTCTGGAGAGTCCTGTTGTTGTTGTTCCCTGCCAATTCTCCTCTCCTTCTCGCTCTCCAACTGATTATAGAGTAAGAACAATGCCTTCTCGTTGGCTGCTGGGGTTCCGATGATAGTGAACATTCGTTCACCAGAATTATCGTGTGGGGCCTTTGCAATGGATATCTTGGATCCAGAGAGTCGGCGGATCTCTGTAATTTTGCTCCCATTACGGCCAATGATACATCCGACCATATCAGCAGGAATTAGGATGTTTTGCGTACGAAGATTGGCCGGTGGTTGTGTCGTCGAGGGTGAGTGTGGGGAGGGTGGAGATGAACCGCGGCGGGTAACATCACCAGCGGATCTGCGCGTGCTCAAGCCGCCAGAGTAGCCGTTGGTTGGTCGTCTTGAGCCAAGACGTTCGTCACCAACACCGGGATGGAAAGGAACTGTCCCGGCACCCCTTTCCCAATCTTCCAGTAAGCACTTTCCAATTTCTTCGATTGCACGACTGATGGCTTCTGGGGAACCCTGGACCTCCACGATGCGTTCTGTTGACTGTGGGAGCATCTCTTTTGAGGCCACCATGCGAGCTCCAGAAACATCCTGGATGGCTTTGATTTTGAGGCCGCTGCGACCGATTACAGTACCCATTAGATTATGGGAGATGAGGAGGCGGATAGAGGTATGTGGGGACGATGACGAGATGGAAACAGGAGACGGGCTTGATGAGACAAGCTGGGTGATGATGAGGTTGTATGCCTGCAGGCGTAGAGGATTTAGGTGAACCTGAGAATGAAGTTGGTGAGACAGAGGGGAGTGCGTACCTTTGCGACTGCGTCGACGGACCCGCCGACTGTGAGGACACGTTCGTGGACGCCAGGTATGACCTTGCTGACACCGGCTTTCACCCCCGTCTGCTCTCTGAGATCTGCGACATTTTTTCCGCCCTTTCCGATAATTACGCCAGCCTCCTTTGTGGTTACGAGGGCGCGAAGTGTGAGGATGTCGTGGGCGGAGGTCGGGGATGGGGAGCGGGATACTGCGGGAGATGCTTTAGTTGGGAAAGGAAGCGAGATGCCCCTAGGAAAAGAAAGGGCCCACCTGAGTTTTGATGGGTTGGGTGTTCTGCAGACATGGTGTTGGGGCTGTCAGGGACGATGAGGAGGAGGGGGGGGAGGATGGCGGTGGGGATGGTCGAAGAGGTGGCTGCGTGACTCAAACAATCGCTCCCTCCAGAAACGCGCGTCCGGCGCGTTCCCGCCACCGACAACACAGCCACTCGGGTCTCACAAGAAAAAAAAAAAAAAGAGAGCCTGCACAGCGTTGCAGAGGTCGCATAGTTACATGCATGGTCTTATCGGTACTGAACATAACGTAGTCTGCAGCTTGACACACAAACGTGGTAGCCCTCCTAGAATCCATATTCTGCTAGTTTCTCAAAGGAAGGTGGTGCGTCATCAACTGCTTTTTGGCGTAGCTTCAGCGCAGCAATCTGGAACTCAGAGTGAACTTGCAGTCCTAATACAAGGTTCCAGCTCTGCCCTACGCACCTTGCGTTCATGGAATGCCTGTGCTTTGATCTTCCTCTTCTCCTCGAGGCGGTCAACAACATCCTTGTAACCCCACCCAACCTCATGCGACAGACGCTACACAATCGTGTTATCAATGCGCCACCCGTATCGAATCCATCATCCCCCATACCTTGACGGTGCAGTATTTCCGGCCAGGCTTCAATCGCAGTACCCGGAGGGCCTCGGGAACGACCATCCGCTTTTTGCGATCGTAGGGCGGTGGAACGCCCTCAAAGAGCTTCAAACGCTCGAGCGCGGCAGTACCCCTGGCAGTTTTGTGGGGCACCATGCCACGGATGGCGCGGAAAAGAATTTTGGAAGGAGCGCGATGGTGGAAGGGACCAGACTTCTTGGGGTTGACAATGTGGCGCTTGTGGAGGAAGTTGTGGTAGCGGAGCTGCGTAGCGCAAGATGTCATTTGGACTTGGTTGAAGTATAGAAGTATCGTCTTACCTTGTTGCGGAAGAAACTGCCAGAGATGTTGATCTCCTCACATCTCACGACGACAATCTTCTGGCCGGACAGGATTTGCTTGGAGATGATAGAGGCCAATCGACCAAGGAGGTGACCCTTGCCATCAATGACGATGGGTGTCGAGGAGAAAGTGGCCATAACGAAATCTACATCGACTTTGAGTTCTGCGCGGGCAAGAGACAAATGCAAGTAGACTCGCCTGTGGAGAAGGGATTGGTTAGGAGTGCTCAATGGCTAGGACGTCGAGCGCCGCTTACCTTGGATCTTGAGGTCGTTGGGGGAATGTGGGAACAGACGATCGAGACAGCCACCATGACAAAAACTATGCAGTCATTCTCGGCAATTTCCGGACGAGATAAACTATTAGCTACAGCTTCGCTGCTTGCACAATCCACTCCGCCGTGCCATGCGCAAAAATCGTCCACGGTTTCGCCTGCACCTTGTTCCTCGTCCAGTATTCGACTATCCTCTCCCGCTTGCTCACAGCAGTCCACACCTTTCCGCACAGCTCATACCGCCCCCCACTGCCCAGCTCTACTTTGGCAGATGGGAATAAGTCCGTGATTAAATTGATCGCAGTGACAACAGCAACCGTATATCCCTTGAGTGATTCGGCAGCGCATGGGACTACATTGAGGCTTTTGTTCAAGTTCGATAATGCGCCTTCAGTGTTCCGCAGGTATCTTGTCACAAGACCCCGCCAAAGCTTTTCACGCTTGGGCGGCGCTAACCAGTCCTGAGTCAACACGATGTAAATGGAAAGATTGCTCGTCGTTGTGTCGGATGTTACACTACCTTGTTCACGGAGGTTTCGAAAACCCGTCCGAGGAAAAACAAGGATGCATCCTTGATCATCTGCGCACTTACCCTGACCTCGAGAGACACATCTTTGAGAAGCTGTGGTCACATTTAGCTTACTTTCGGCCATGGTATCTCTGCCACCCACAGGTGCCCCTTGGGGTGCCAAATACTCTTCCAGGAATGACAAGATAGCAGAGGTCTCCGCTAATACGAAATCGTTCCCTCCTGCAGACTTGTCTCTGACCCGTAAAACCGGCAGCGCAGAATATGGGTAAATGTCGCGAGTAACTTTTCCTGATGTTCTCCATCGAACCCACGTTTCTGGTGAGACTTCTTCCAGGATGAATGGGATGCCGGAGTCGACAAGAAGAAGCAAGACTGGCTCCCCACGAGCCCGGACTGTCAGATAGGTGAGGTGAAGTTCGCGCGAGCTCATGATGGTGTCTGTCCGTATCATTGAACCCGCGTGCTACCATATGCTTGTTCCGCATAAAATATTTCCCAGCCAAATCAGGGCGACAGACGCTGGACACCTCCAACTACGAGTCTACGACCTGTGCCGAGCCAATTAGGCTCCTATCTACTCTCGTGGCTCGCCCCCACCGTTCATCGAACCCATCGACCACCTTATCCTCTGAAAGGATACCGCCATTGACTCCCCTTGACATTACCCGACAGATCCACTATAAAGAGGTGCCCAGAATCAGGGTATTTCTCCTGCAGGCTGCTGTCTCCGCCGACGGCACCGCAGTGGGCAGTCGTTACATATAGCTGGTCCTCGTTGGGACCTGCACAACAAAATGACTGACATTCTCCAAGATAGACCAGGTTGGCTGCCCACCTCCAAAGCAGCACGAAGTCACGTTGAGAACAGTAGGGAAGTGTATCTCGGTGTCGATATTGCCCTGGGGCGAGAATCGCACGATTCGGGAGCCTCCCCATCTGCCAAAAGTCGTCCAACATATTCCGGGATCAACCGACCGACGAACCTTGCACTCCATATGTAGCCCTCTTCGTCGATACATAGACCATCGCAAAAGGTCTTTTCCGGCAACCCCTGGGCAATCGCGTCAACGACTATTCTTCGATTCGACAACTTTCCATCATCGAAATCGTAGGCATAGATGAGATTAGTGAGGGAGTCCGTGAAGTACCTGGAATTTCTCTTGAGACACACTCAAACAGCAGAACGAATTTCATGCTTGCATGGTCTTTTCATCCGGGCTCCAGCCAAGTCCATTCGAGTCCTATACAGTGTGTAAGCATCCTCCCCATAAGATAAGTGCCGTAACTGACCGTGAAGGGCCCTTCGTCTACAACTTTGCATTCCAACGTGTTTGGGTCATACATCCAGAGCTGACCCGGGATACCCTGATCTTTAGAATGGATAGATCCAGCAAAAAATCGACCTTTGCGGTCGCACGCTCCATCGTTGAATCTCACATATGCGATGTGATGCTCGGGTAATGGTTTACAGAGATAATGCAGTCTCGATCCTCCGTCCAATACCGCAAAACCGCTACCCGTCGTACACGCAAGCTGGAAAATAATAGTAGCGAGGGCTGAGCGAGGGAATGTCCGTATAGCGCACTCACCCCTTCCCCGTGGTTCCGCAGGGCGAGACATGTAATTGGTTCATCAAACGTCTCCACACTTAGTGCCAGAGTCCTGGTATCCAGATGGAAAACCTTTTCGGGGGAGCTCGACAAGCTGACTCCCGATGAACAGACCTCTCAGCTTACCTTGTTCTCACATATGTCTACAAAATGCAGGACTTGGGTTTTGGGATCATAAAGAGGAGCTATCGACAGCTCATCAATGGCAGAGTTACGTAGTTAGCACGCTCGAACCTTCACCGAGGGTACACCCAACTTTAAGGAGTGGCTCATTGACAGTAAAGGTTTTGGGAAGTGACATGAGGGATAAGACGTCACTCAACTTTTCACAGTGCATATATATGCAAACGCCCTCGGAGATCTAAATGGGGTTATCACGTCAAACCTTGAGCAAGTGACCTATTCGGCCCAAAATAAGCTCGGGGATTGAACAATATTCTCTGATCATGCGCACTCAATCCGGATGGAGAGAAGTGTATAATTGATGCCAAGTACAAATGCTAGGTTGACAAAAGAGTACCATCCCCTCTCTCAGTGAGCTAACGAAGCGTGAGTAATGTACAACGCGGAAAGCGAACGTACAGACCTTCAGGTGTTTTTGCAATATAGTCAATGGCTGTTGAAGGCAAAAGGACAAGCGTTAGCAGTTTAAACGGTCGATAAAGGAGGCCTACCCTGCTGGACAGTCTTTATTTCGTCAGCTTCGGTGTCAGGAATCTCGATAGCAAATTCCTGTGGGCGTCAAGTTAAGGATCACGTCGGTGGAGCAGAGACCACGCGAACCTCTTCTATAGCCATGACAACTTCAACCGCATCCAAGCTGTCAAGAGAGAGGTCATTCGCAAAGGAAGCCGAAGTCGAAATCTAGAAAATATGTAAATAATCGCAAAAAATAGTGTGGATCTGTATATGCGTTGGAAATGTACCTTGGCGGTGTCGACTTTCTCGAAACCCTTGAGCACGTTGAGGATTCTAGTTTGAATGTCTTCCTTGGAGAGTCCCGCTGCGGCGGAAAAGTTCGCGCGGTGCAGTCTGTAGGCAGACTGCTTGGAGACGGCGAAGGTCGGTCGGGCACGGGACAGGCTACGGAGAGTTATACGAGCGAAAGACATTTTGGTGTGAACGCGTCTGACAGGCAGGAAGGCGTTTTGCTTGATATGTTGTCCGGATTTGACCGAAGCTTACTAAGCTACCTTTTGAGGAGAGCACATACATTTTGGTCCTTGGTCTTTTCGACGGTGGCCAGCAATGAAGCATGGCGTCGCATTTCGAAAGTTCTCCAGGACGTCCTCGCATCGCAATCTAATGCTTCGGTGCGCTGCGCATACCCTCCTTGTGTTTCAATATTCACATTGCATGCCCAGAAACCTTGTTAGCTCATTGTTCGAGCATGAGCAGATTCGGACAACGCTTCCAAAGGCCAAGGATACCGCGAGGCTGGCAGAGAAGGCACGACATCTCAATCCCGCTACGTGACTGTCTAACTCCAGTGGTAGATAATCACACTTGGCAAAAGAGGGAACGAAACTTCCTATCGCCGTGCCCAAGGCTTCCTCCTAAAGCCCGCGCTCTTGCCAAAGCTTTTCTCTACATTCGCGCAGAGATACAAGGAACGCCCAGGTGGTTATACGCGTGTTGTCCAGATTGATAACCGGAAGGGCGACAATGCGCCTATGGCCCTTTTGGAATTGGTCGACAATCCGAGGGACTTCAAATTTGAGATCACCGCCCGGGCTGTGGGTCGAGAGCTGCTTACGGACAAGTTGCGGTGGAACATGCCAAGGGGTGTGCTCAATAATGGTGTCACTGATGCTCGCGCCTCCGTCTCCGCCGAGCTCCATTTAAAAGCACGCGATAAGGGGCAGTTACGCTCTGTGACGCGAAGGAACCTCCAAAAGGTGCTAAAGTATCGGGGACGTGAGGCTCTCGCTGAAATTTGCCAGAAAGCAGCTACGCATACTGTGAGTGCCTCGGATGACAAAAAAAAAAGTTGCGACATTCAATATCTTCTAGGAGTCGCTTCTTGCAAAACCGATACTACAGCACCGGGCACGGGTGGCCGAGAGTTCGAGAGCAGAGCGTGCCAAGGCTCCCTATAGTGCGGCATTCCCTAAGACGTCTCTGCACGCAGGGTCCGCGGCCCCCGGGGAAATTCGATCCGCTGGACAACTTGCCAAGGGTGCACTCACACGGACGGGGTGGCTCCCCAGGAGTCGGTTACGTCCTGCCAATAAAAGACCACCCCAACCTTCAGCCTATACTGTGGAAAACCTGCAACTTTCGTGAACTGCTATAGTGACGTGCTTGTACCGTTTATCGCTACACGACGCAATGCTATTACGTTACAGCAATGTGCGAAGTGTTTGACGTTGTGCTCTTTATTGTTCCCGTCCTTTCCGAGCGAAAACAATGATTGACGGGGCTCTGCGGTGAGATTCCATAGTAACAACGAGCACAATAACCAAGGAAGAAATACAATGCTGTGACGTCGACTCATCACAGACCGCTGCGGAGTTGATACCAAGCAACAGATAATGTTACATGACCAAGAGTGTTGTAGGAGGTCCTTCACCCCCGCCTGGAATGGCTTGATACCATCCACAGACAAGAGCAGATGAGGTATAAGTTTAGATTACGTATTACGTTGCGTGCAACTGATTATCCGTTGGCAGAATGACCTGCGTTCTGTCGTTGACGATAGTATAGTATGACGGCGTGCGTCTTGAGAGGGTATTTTGTGCACGAGCTCACTGGGAGATCAGTAGGGATCGGTGAGGTACGCGAATGGTCTAGGTGCAAATAGACATACAGAGTCATTCCAGACGTTGAAGCGATAGTCTCGCCAAAGGCGGTCGACTGTGACCCCGTTACATAGTGGAGTTGGAGATGCACGCTGCGATGTGCGGGAGGATGCACCACTCGAAAAGAGCTGTGATATGTCGCATCGTATGTCTCTCCAGCTTCGGGCACTGTGAAAGCGCATGGTGGGTCAAAGGAATGGCAGGACGGCGTTGGAGGTGAGTGAGACAGACCTCACGTTGGCGACTTTTGTGCGCGATTTGAGGGCGTACTTGTAGACTGAACCGGCGTCGAGGACGAGGGTGACGCTTTCCCCGGGATGGAGCAACACGATCGCACTGGTGGATCTTCCATAGTCCCGCAAGAGCTGTATGGTTGTGCAGTCGTGCGTGTCGTTTGTGAAGTCGAGGCAGACCTCGTAGGAGGCTTGAGTTGGTGCGGGCATGTGAATGCAGGGCCGCGTCGCAGACGCTCAAATATGAATTTTGGGTGGAGATAGGAGGAGAAGGGGAGTCGAGGAAGCCTGCCCCGTACGCGGCTGGTTTTGTTGGCCTTGCGTGGGGGAGCAGGTCGAGTTTCAGACAAGCCACGTTGTAATTGTTGCGCTCCTAACGCGGGAGATTCCACGTTGATTCGGCGAGGCCATCTCCATGCTGTTCTTATTATCTGCGATCTTATCCTCGCCGACCATCAGCTACTCAAGCTCTCCGTGCTGGCCAGGTTTGTATCTCCCTCTCCAGTGCCGCACAAGCTCTGTCCTGTCCAGGCTACACCAGCTTCCCAGCTCTATCGCATCCTCGCCAAGCTCGCTTCTTTAGAAAAGTTGCGTGTCTTCGATGTTCGCCTTTACCAGCTCATCTACCCCCTAACTGTCGATTGTATTCACATGTCCGTCTTTCCACCTCCCGTGCTCAAATACTTTGCACTCTCGCTCGTGACAGTAAACGAACTTAGGGAGTGGTTCATTCTCGGGCGCTCAAGCTGCAGATTATCCATACTTGGTATGTACCCATTATCTGACGAAGAGCGTATCATTTGCAATCGTTTGGAAGATGTCTCCAACATCACCATTGGACACGATCTATGTTTCCTTTCACACTCGTCTCATGAAGGAGAGGTGGAAACGTATCGCACATGAGCATCTCACGCTAAAGATAGGCCCATGGGAAGACAACGAAGAAACCCGATTCGAGACTATTCGAATGTCGTAGCATGGACATGAAATCAGAGACTGGATTATATCGATTCGTCCGTAAAATGTCAAGGCAACAGCTTTATCGACTAAACAGAGATAGTGATACAGAAAACTCCTGAGTCCATGAGACGATCTAACTATGTGCTAGATTTCCTTCTGCTGTTTGAAACGTAAGCGAGTGTGCTTGAATCAAACAATTTGCTGACCCATGAGGTATCAGTGCCCCAGCGTCAATAATCACCAGGATGGGGTCGGTGGGTAAACTGCTTATCGCTGTTCTCGGGTTCGGGTCCACGTGGCGGGTAAGCATTGTACCCGTCGTAACCTTCTTTCAGTGGTGGTACACCGACGACCGTAGACGCCGTGCTATCTAGCCTCGTGTGTCCGCGACCGCGACCCTCACCAAGCTCGTAGGATGCTCTAGAATCCCAAGGATCACCCCGATCGGCCATTGGGATATCGTCCGTTAGCGGTCTGGTGGAATCATTGAGTGCATCATACTTCTCGTGATCCTCTCGCTGAGATGCGCCATATGATGACACGACGAAGAGGAGATAAGTCTATAGGCTGTGGTAAGTATATGGATTGCAATAGCGACTACCTCGTCACTCACTTGGACGAGGGCAAAAAAGACCCAAGCGCCAGCCATCACACCAACGTCGACCCATGAGAATATATTACAGAGAGTCTGGCCCTCTGATGAGGTACCGCTAGCCGGAAAGTAAGTAGCCTCGCAATTTGATTGGGCGGTGGAGTGACGAGTGGCAGAAATGATAATCCAGGCAGCAGCAATGGCAAATACTGCGATAGATGCACCTGTGTGGAGAGTGACGTATCTGCGATACATGATTGCCTTTTCCTGTGCTTATGAGACGAACCAAGGCTGGATGGATGAGGATTGCGCCACTTACTTGTGCGACACCTAAGAAGCCTAGAATCTGGATTGCAGCTGCTATATAGCAGAAAGCGGCAAAGAGCGCAGAGGCGAACGATGGAGTTGCAGCACCGACGACTTGGGAGGTATGAGCGAGAGTGCGGGGAGACGAGGGGGGTAGGAACGGGTACTTACTGGACGGGGTAGCGACTGAGAGGGTTCCGACGACGATGGCGATGACGAACTGTTCAGTGAGGGTAGCGTATATACCCGCATTGATGAGCGGGATTGCACAACAGCAGTACTCTCGTGGTCTCATGGTTGCTTGAGGAGAGACAGGTCACCGACACCCGCAGTCCAGCAGTATCAGTCGTACTTTGGGAAGTTGACTCCCACGCCCCGAGCGTATTAGGTCCATTCTCGGCTTGCTCTGTCTCTTCCAGCTCAATCTCAAACATGGTCCGTCTTTTCTCGCTGTCCCTACTCGCGGTCTTTGCAGGTGCAGCGCTCGCAGGTTCCAGCCAGGAACAGCAGGTCCTCGGTGACACGTCCACTCAGGACAAGTGGTCCTACGTCGATTGTGGTGGGAATACGCTTCCTGGCTCAAAACCAAATGACTGACGGACAGACAGGCTCCATCGACAATCCAATTCAGATAAAATCAATAGAGGTGTTCCCCGATCCACCTAGGCCAGGTCAAGATCTCACTGTCACGGTCTCCGGCACCGCCGTCGAGATCATTAAGGTTCACCTCCCCGCTTACTTTGCTCAACTCAAACTGACGGCGCGCTTAGGAAGGTGCATATGCCGACGTTGTCGTCAAGCTTGGTCTCATTAAATTGTTGACGAAACGATTCGACGTCTGCGAGGAGGCGTAAGTCTCGTCCGCATATGTAGTGATAATTTTTCCTGACTTTCCTTAGTCGTGCCGCCAATACCAGCATTCAATGTCCTGTTGAGAAGGGTGACTATATTGTCTCCCACACGGTCGCTTTACCGAAGGAGATCCCGCAAGGTTTGCCACGCAAGTACACGTATTGTCTTTCACTTACACCTCACTCTAGCCAAGTTCTCTGTCAGTGTTAGAGGATACACAATCGAAGATGACGACATGCTCTGCTTGGATCTCAAGGTGGACTTCATGAAGTTCCCCTTCCCTAGGGTTTGGTGATTGGAACTCCCTGATGACAATCTTTGACTACTCTATCTTGTTGCATATGTACATCCTTTATGCCATGTCACCAAGGACCGTCGTTGCCAAAATAGGAAGTACATGCCCGCTAGTAGCACAGTGCCACTGGCCCGCACTAAATAAACTGAGCATTGATGCCAAAAAGCTCCAGAAAGAAGAAAGAGAAAGTCGCAGACTTCTCGGTGAGACTGCTCAATACATGCTCTCTTTGTCGCCTAAGTCGTTGTGAATGTCGTAGAAAGCGAAGCTGAAGCTTGGCAAGGGCAAGAAGTTGCCCTCTAATGTCGTAGACACTTCCTTCAAGACTCGGAGTGGGTGATACACCCTTTTCCCCATCTCTTTTACTGAACATCACAAGGTATTGCCCTTCCGACTCAGAGCATCGCTGTCGAGAAGGATGATACTGTACCAACCAATAAGCGGCGACAGACCTTCAACGACATACTTTCCCTCCTCAAACACTACAGTGCCGGAACCCGTAAAGATGCTATTTTCAGTGCTCGCGAACTATTCCAGGACCACCCCGAGCTGCTAGAACGATCAACTGCTCCTCTACTGAGTGCTTGTGTACGCCTCATCGGTGATGAGGTATGTCTCCAGGCACATTCAAGCGTTCCCGCGTGATGTACCTGTCAACAGGACGCCAGCGTTCGCAAGGCTTTGCTCTCGTTCTTTGACTGGATTTTCCCCCGCCTCGATAAAGTAAATCTTGTGTCGTTGCCAATTCACATTCTTGATGTTTGCCCGCAGAAGGACCTAACTCCACACGTGCCATTGCTATTACTCTTCACTGCTTCTGCCCAAACGCACATATTCCCCGAAATCCGCGTAGATGCAGTACGCTTTTTGGACCTGTTACTAGACGCTGTGCCAGAGAGCGTGGTGTGTGGATGGAATGAATCTAGTCTTGGCCACGGCAAACGCGCCTTAGAGGGCTATCTTGGAATCCTCAGCGCCGGAACAAAGTTTGGTGGAGCTGAAGGTCTGTTGAAGTGGAATGACGATATCCTCATTTTTCTCATTGTGTCCTGCCACTGTCCAGGCCCAGCGCAGGCGACCTCCACCGCGTCCGTGATACTTTCGTCCCAGGTAGCTGTGCTTGTCCAATTTTTTCATCCTGATCGATCTCAGACCTTGTTAGTCAAAACTGGTAGTCTTGCAATCCCTTTCTTCCTTTTTGAGTCATGCAATAGACCCGCAGTGCTTTGCAGCCAGCGGATCACACGGAGAGGTTGGCCGAGCGATAGCATCAGCACCAACTTGGTTTTTACGACCGTCTTTCACGAGTGCTCGGCTATACGAAGAATATGCAAACGTTTTACACCCCTCACTCCATGGGGTGAATGGCAAGCATTTAACCTGGAGTCCGGATCCCGAGTTCGAGTCTTTCGATGAAGACTTTGTCTACGATCCGCGACCCCTATGCAGAGAACCAGAAACCGCGTGGGACCTGAGTAATCTGTCAGATCTTTCCCCTGAAATGGACGAAGGGTCGCGTTCGTTGGGCGACATTCCCTTGTTCTTGGTAAGTAGTCAAGTCTTCTTGTGGATGATCCACTGGTCAAACGTGAATCTTGCAGAGATTGTCTCGAACGCTATACCCGACTTTGACCGCCACGTTTCTTGATGGCGCGTCCGTCGTCTTCTCACCAAGTACGAATCCGCCTGAAACGGAAGTCCAGATGCTCAAGGCGGCGTTCAAGATCACTCGGACTCTATACAGTGCCATTCTCCAGAACGTTAGTCTGGTACGTGAACCCGCGTGCTGAGCCTAGCGTTTCTTTGAACCTGTGAATCAGGAATCAGATCTGCTTGCACCTTGCGAAGAGCTGAAGACGCTGCTTGATTACCTCGCTGGGTATTTTCCGTTTACCCCTGCGCATCGAGAAGCAAAGGCAAGCGCTTGTTGGACGTTGTTACCCAGATAAACTCATCAGGAATGCAGGTGGAACAAGCTTTTCAGGATCTCAGTGTGATCTACTGCGAACTTGCATCGTTGCTCGTTCTTGTCTCGCACCAATCGGGAACTAGGGGCATGCATCAAGGAAATCGATTTCGAGCACGTCACGGGTCGCTGTCCCCTCTGAAAAGCCATTTCTTGCAAGCTGGTCTCGTCGAATCATACGTCATTCAGCTTCTTCAAGGAGACGGCGGATCAGGCGTGCAGCTACCGAGACCTATTTCTGCCGTAGTATATACGGCGCTTCTGCCGACAATCTGGGCATTGTTGAATCAGAGGAATGGACAGCAGCCAGAAAAGGAGGCGTCGTCGGTGTTGGCGGCAACTCTTGATCACGCGATGAGGACTACTTCCAATTCTGCGGTGAAGCGACTGACAATCGAGTTCGTTGGCCGACTATTGCTCGTAAGGTTGTTTGTGCCAAACCGAACCCATCATTAATTCGGCACTTAGCTCGAGAAAGAAGCTGGTTACACTGGCTATTTTAACCCTCGCGATGCAGGTGAAGGGCACAGGTTTCAAGAATGGATCGTGCACCTCCCTAGAACGCTTTGGGAGATAGGGACGAACAGCCTCGCCACAACCCAGGTGAGCAAGATGGATGTGGCTGGCCCGTGTCCTAGTTGATGCCATTGAATTTTAGGCGATTGTGCGGCTGCTCTTACGTCTCCTCCAACGTGGATCCTTTGTCCTGCAGCGGGAGGTATGTCCTCGTTTGTGAGGAGTCCTGAGAAAATCGAGGGCTGACGAGTCTCTGACCTGCAGCAAATCTCTTCGCTGAGCTCGCGCCTCACGCCGTTCTTCATGATCGTACACCCTATACGAGGGCGCGTTCCTGGTCCGTTTACAAAGATCCCATCCTCGGCGTCTCATGTCCGCTGTCTCGCATTGGACTTGTGCGCGTCACTCCACACGGATCAAAACAAATATGAAACAATGAATGATGACGGTCTTTGCAACGCGGTATCCGAGGCTTGCGACGATACGACGGAGGAACTATATTGGGAAAGAGTGATAGGGGCCATGCGCTCGGCGTGATTTTCGGGCCCTCCCAGAAATTCAGATGACTGAGCATGGGCTACCAGGGGAGAGCAGTCGTTACGTTGTGTTTCTCCTGGGTTTGGTTACCATGATGCGTCCCATTATGACCCGTTTAAGCTGCAGATGGCCCGATCAGTGGGACGGAGATGGGAGTACGGCGTGTCTGCCACGGCGCATACCTTTGGGAAAAAAAAGGAGATTTCAAACACCCGGTAACCGCGTTGCCTCCTTACGCGTCCCGTTGCACTTGTGGGCACGGCGTGTATGCATGAGTCCGGAAACGAGGGTGATCCGCTCGTCGTCCAGGGTGGTGACTATTTTTACCTTTTTGCTGCGGTAGCGTGGCGGAAATGAACATTGTCAGTGGAGCCATTTCCGCGATGGACGGTGTCCGCGTGTCCCCATTTGAGCACATTCCACCTCTTTTATTTTTCTTTGCCGTGACATCAAGCGAGCCCCTCGTCGCGAGCGGACATACGCCGGATCGGGAAGCTCAATGGAGACATTAACGACAAAGGCAGACAACGCTAGGATCTATGGATTAAAAAAGCACTTGACCAAAGCAAGCTAGTACAACAAATGAGACAATACAACAGCAAAACCCATCAACTACGGTAACCAGGCCGCAGCACGCGTCAGTGTGTGGGTATGCAGTCCCGCGGGATTTCCCCAGGCTCTCAGACTAGGAGAGCGGTCGACCAGCACCAGAATGCGAGAGATATCTAAGGTGTCGAGTGTATGAATAGCAAATAAATGAAGGAACCGGCATGGATCAAGCCCAGACCCAGTTAATGTCGATACGGCCGACACTGGCGGCAGCGAGCGTATCAAAGGCGTTTGGAGAAAAGTCGAGATCGGTGAGTTGACAGCCAGTGCACCTGTCTGTGACAGTAATCGTGACAGTCTTGCTTCCGTCTGAAGAAGAGAAGAGTGAGCAAAAGTAGTAAACGAAGGGACGTAGGTAATCACAGGTGGCTATGATTTGTTTGCCGCATACAGGGTTCGTGTTGGGGTTGACTCCGTCGTAACCTCTGTGGGAGGGTGAGAAAGTGGAGCGCAAGAAAAAGAAAAACTGACGGATAGGAGTCGAAGAGGCTCTCGGCGACGGCTGCAATGTTCTGGCCGTCGTTGTTGGTAATACCGCATGCACCAAGACCGACTTCGAACCAAGTGGCTAGCACAAACGGATGAGGATGGATTTTGAGAGAGAACGAAGATAGGTACCTTGACCAAACTGACGGCCGTTCATGTAACTCGGCTCACCACTGGTACTGGAGGAGGATGTTTGCGCAGGGGGAGGGGTAGAAGAAGTGGTGGGAGGTGGTGAGGCAGAGGTGGTGGGAGGCGGCGGCGGTGGGGCGGAGGTGGTGGGAGAGGAAGAGGGAGCCTCGACGGTCGATGATGGAGAGGCGGAAGTAGCAGGGGAGGGCGCCTGTGATGGGGGGGCGTAGGAGGGGGTAGTACTAGTGGCGGAGGAGCGTGGTGCCGAGGAGGGGGGGAGAGAGGGCACGGGGGCGATGTTGATGGGGGCAGTGGATGTGGGGACGGCAGGGGTGGTGGAGTTGGCGGTAGGGCGGGGGGTACAACGCTTGTTCAGGGAGCGTTGGCGTATCGGGAGAGGGGGGGAGCGGGCATCGACGTGGATGTCTGGGTGGGCGACGGCGCGGTGGGCGTGGTTGTAGACGTTGCGGGAGATGTGGGGGGAGGCGAGGACGGCGGAGGCGAGGGCAAAGAGAGCGAGGAGGCGAATGAGCGGGGCCATGGCTGGTGGAGACAAAGGACGGACTGTGTTTATATACCCTGACCAGCAAAGGGAGAGAAGACTAAAAATCTCGTCGCGAGAAATGAGCTGACCTTAAATATTATCTCGAGGGTACACACAAATATTAATAGATACATATCCATTTTTAGAAATATTTACAGGTCACCACCGCGGGCGGGGTACATTGTCACGAGTGTCAACCCGGCAAGACTCTCGAGACTCTTTGCATGCCCATCCATCTGCCCAAGCAGCAGCATGCTCTCCAGTCGACTCGGCTCGGCCGGGATCTTGAACATCCGGCTCACATCCTCCTCGGGCAGCGGGCTCAGCCCCTGCGACACCCGCTGTGCGTTCTCTTCTTTCCGTTTCGCGACGTACTGCTCCGCCCGCAGTTTCTCTCTCGCGATCTGCCTCGTCAGATATGCCACATTCCCGTCTTCCGTCCTGTAATTGTCGATTGCCTCCGATACCTGCTCCAGGCTCCGCGAAAGCCCCGGCTGTCCGAGATCCAGCACTGAGAACGATGGTGCAATCCCCGTTGTTTCCGTCTCGCCAAGCTGCGCAGACGTGTATGGTGACAGACTCGGCGCAGCCAGTCTCTGCAGAAACGCGCTCGCCAGCGGATTCGTCCGAATCCTCAGCGGAATCTCCTCAAGGATCGACGAAAACATCAATCGATGTGTCATCAGACTGCCGACCATAAACCGTTCATAAATCCCATCCGCAATGTATGGGCATCCCACCTTGACGAGCTAAAGTTTCCCCTCTTGTACGCGCCCATAAACGAAGGCGTCAGCTTGAACGCCCGGAATGATGCATTCCCTCGTGCCGTCTGCGAAACATCTGTCCACTACATCAATCTCTGCCAACTGTCTAACACGAGAAAGCAGATCACCATGCACAATCGCCACTCCCCCGTGCCTCAGCCTCTCCTGATGTATTGCCTGTGTATCTATCAGGGTCTGGTTAAAGAAAGCACCCAGCGCTGTGGCTTGATAGAATCCGACGACGTTGTCATCTCCTTGCACTTCCTTCAGTGATCGTAACACTGATGCCTGATATCGTGCTGGTGTCCGCAGGTTTGTTCGAGCGCACATCAAATCATGTCTGCAGGGAACCCACCAATAGACTTTGACGATTTGTCGTCTTCCTCACTTGTGTGGCTCGGTAATGGGAAACTGTTGGCTACCTCAAGGACGCCATCGAGATCAAGCCCGAGCAAAAGGCCGTGCGCAGATGCAGACGGGGCCTCACGACCATGCTGTACTATTTTCGTAACCACCTACGATACCGCCATTAGTGACAGGGTACAGCGGACGGAGAGTGGGTTGCGGGTGGCGAGACGGATATGAACACGGCATACCAGTGCATCCAATTGTACGCAAGTGAGCGGTATCTCTGCCTCGATGTCGATGGCGGTAGCCATGGAGGGAGGGATGGCCTCATATGTTGGCGCAGCCGGTGCTGGTGCAGAGGCAGGCGTCGGCAGGGTTGCAGCCAGGGTTGCGGCCATCGATGGGGCGGCCATTTTTGCAGAGAGGAAACTTGAAGCTTGATGATTGTAAAAAAGATAGAGCGAGCGCTGACTAAGCACTAAGCACTGTTGACCATGACGCTTTCTCGCTCAGCGCGGATAACACTCCTGCTCGCTATAGACATCCTCTTCTTCTTCATAGAACTCATCGTAGGTATGTCCAACCCTGCCCTTTGCCACCCCCATCTAACATCCATAGGTTATGCCGTCGGCTCCCTTGCCCTCGTCGCCGACAGCTTTCACATGCTCAAGTGAGTGGCGGTCCCACACCCCTCCCCTCACTCATTCTCCCGCAGCGACGTCATGAGCTTGATCGTAGCTCTCTATGCTATCAGGGTTCGTCGTAAACTCGTGGTATTCCATCGCAACTCGCCTCACATAGCCGTCCGCACGCAGCTCTCCACTCAAAGCGCAAATGATTCCCGGTACTCCTACGGCTGGCACAGGGCAGAGATCCTTGCCGCTCTCATCAATGGCATTTTCCTTTTGGCCCTCTGCTTCTCCATCACGATGGAGGCCCTGGAGCGTTTCTTCAGCACGCCCGGTGTGCACCATTTTTTTGTGTGGCAAGAGTTTGCCGCTCAACCCTAGCAGAGATTTCAAACCCCCGACTCGTGGTTATAGTCGGATCTTTCGGCTTGGCATCTAATATTATCGGCCTCTTCCTTTTCCACGGTGCGGCATCCCTGGTTGTCTCATCGCCGACCTAATACCATTCATTACAGAACATGGTCACACCCATGAGCGCAAGGGTAGCGTCCCATCATCTCGACCTGCCAGCATCCACGTCGTTCAAGACGGCAGCGGTGGTCTTGTTGCTTCCCGCAACCGCTCCACGTCCTACTCGTCGCTCTATGGACACCCTGTCGCCACCAGGGCTTCGCTCTTGCAAACCGCACAGGATATTGCATCCTCTACGCTCACTCAGGACGGCACTCCGCAATCGAGTGAAGAAACTCCACTCCTCGGGTCACCGACCGAGGACTCTCCACCATCTCGGGTGTCCGCGGACCTCGTTGGCCATGCGCATGGCAAGGGTCACTCGCACGGTTCGATGAACATGCAAGCCCTAGTTCTACATGTCTTGGGCGATGCCCTGGGCAACGTTGGCGTCATCGCCACCGGCCTTGTCATCTGGCTCACGACATGGAAATACAGGTTTTATTTTGATCCAGTCATTAGTCTTGTGATCACCGCGATCATCTTTTCCTCTGCGTTACCTTTGGGTGTGTTTGCCCTCATTTTTCTTTATCGACCTGGGACCTCATTTTTGCACCACCAAGTTCGAAGCGCGTCCTTCATTCTGCTGCAGGGTGTCCCGCCAACCATCTCCCTTGATGAAGTGCGGGCGTCCATATTGAGCGTCAAGGGTGTACTTTCCGTCCATGAGCTCCATGTCTGGCAGCTCTCTGAATCCAAAATAGTTGCTTCAGTCCATGTAATGGCATCCCGCAATCACGACTTTATGCCGGTCGCTGCAGAGATCCGCAAAGCACTCCACTACCATGGCATTCATTCTAGTACCATCCAGCCAGAATACCACTCACGTGGCCCTCATGTAATACCCGAGGAGCATCTAAAGGTTCGTAGGCCAGCAGGTTTGGTCAAGCTAACAGTGACCAATTGATTGGTTTGCCAGATGCATGCGGATTCGTCCTGTCTCATTCTTTGCCCGCCAGACCAAAATTGCGATCCCTCGGAAAACGCATGCTGTCGTATGTTTTTATCCAACGCCACTGCAACTCTGGCTGATTATTCTGTTGGCAGCCCCACCAGCATCCGCAGTGTGAGATGATTTGTGAGTAATCATAGTTGTACATGGTGCCGCTCCAGATCCCAAAATTCGCATCATATATTGGAAACCCATCGTACTTATCACGTCATAAATACTGGAAAGTTTGCGGCAAAGGGTGATGATGTACCCAAACGTTCGAGAATTGTCCTGCTTGAATTTGAAGTTGTTTTCCGTGTACGCAGGTCCGCAGCTAGTTTTCTGGCTAATACAGCACTTGCTTGTCCCAGTCGCGTGGTGTGATCGTTACACATGGTCTGTAGTGCCCATTCGAGATGAAGGGCGCAGGAGAGCGCGCCAGCAATGACCGTCGCCAGAAGTTCCGTATGAACACTCGTGTCGCCTCCTTGCTGATCGACTGCGGCAATCAACTGAGGGAGAACGTTGTACATGAAGAGGGGGAGAAGCGGGGGTACACCAGAACGTGGCACGACGAGCACAAACGTCATGATTCTACGACACGTCTCCGTTTCTCCAAGGCTCGCGGCAACGCACAACTCAGCCCAAAGCAGTAAGAGGAATTTCGTAGGTGTGGTGATAGTGAGGCAACGACCCACATCAATACGGGGCGCTTTGTGTTGCCGTGCCAACGCAAAAGCATTACGGATCTCCCGCCTTGGAAAATCCAAAAACGCATCCGGCGGCGAGGTCGCAGAGTCTTCCGGTATTTGGCTGTTCCCTGTCGCAAAGGTGGGTTACCGCCAAGAGATTTTAACAAGAGATGAAGACATCCTCACCCTCCTTTCTGATGGACAATGTCCGGAATGCAACGGACCTGATGGCACCAATGTCGTAATGGAGACTCGAAATGACGATTTGGGGACGCTTTCCAGAGAGGATTTTCAGGATGCTTGGACTGCAGAGGCGCAGGATGACATGGGGACACGTTGACGCCAGTAACAAACCTTGTAGAACCTCGAGTTGGACAGGGGCGGCAAACCTACGCATTCACTTCTGAAAAAAAAAATCGAGGAAAATTTGATATGAAAAACTCACCCTCGTTGCTGGACTTCGAATAGCATCGCATGGATCACTCCCACGAGCGTCCAGTTGAGAAGGGGTCCGAGGAAATAAGAGATCCCGTTGTGAAGGACGTCGTTATCTATGCGTCCCTCCTGTCGTGCGATGCATGCCTGAGAGAATAGCGTCGGGGACATTTGAAGCAAAGTTTGGGGTTTCGTCGACCTGAATGTCAGGTTTAATATCACGGCAAGGGAAGGGGTGCTGGAATTTACCGCAGGATGGTATCATCGATACCTTCGCTACTGCTGTCGAATATAGCTTTAAACCATCCGGTAAACACCGTTTTCACATCAGGAGGGAGGTCCTCCGGATGATAGACCCGCGAGGATCGTAAAAACTCTGTTCGGAGTAGCTTGCTACCTCTCCTCAGCGAGGGCGCCGAAATCTGCAAGACATTGATTCGAACATAATCAAGGAATACGTATGGATGTACCGACCTGAAACTTGGTCAACACCATCTGGATGAATAGCACAACGTCTCCCAGATGGCTTACAGCCGTTTGTGGATCGCCTTTGCGTCACCCAATGAGTATTCACGCGTCACTGAGAAGTATACATACCAATAGTTTCACAGTCGTATTCATAAAGTAATTCCAATGCCTCGAACACGAGGTCCGTGATCTTTAGGTGGAGTGACAGAATGTCGAGCGCGAAATCATGCGCATAGAGCATCTTGG
Source organism: Neoboletus magnificus (assembly GCA_003316145.1). Lineage (NCBI taxonomy): Eukaryota > Fungi > Basidiomycota > Agaricomycetes > Boletales > Boletaceae > Neoboletus > Neoboletus magnificus. The sequence continues at coordinate 7,857 of QFEI01000039.1, read as the reverse complement.
TGAGGTGACTCAAAACCTCTAAATCTCCTGATTTTGAGTGGGATGTGAAACGCTGCGGATACTCATTACCCACCACGCAAGAACTGATATTCTCAATCACTCACTTTAAGGACTACTTGAGCAAAGAAGTGATGACTCCCCGGTTCCAGGCGGATACGATGGAATAATGTCTGCGTGTCTTCCTCGCTGAGCTCCATCGTGAGTCTTGACTCGAGGTAACTCTGCAAAGTTCATATCAGCTAATAGTCTCTACAGACAATGACTGTCTCGCCTCAAGCGTACAGTTATGCTCGGAAGCTTCAGCCTGAAGCCGTGTCCCATAATCGTTTGCAAGAGTGGGATCCGTAGTCACTGCGAATGCCTGGTCTATGAGTCCAACTGCGTATAATTGCTGTATTAAGTCCCTGACGAATGAACCTGGGCTGAATCAAGTATAAGTGAATGACCGCATCTCAGAGAAGGAACCCGACCCAGCAGCAGCAGCTTCTTCTTCGCTTGAATCCCTGGTCCTTGCCTGCGCTTGGACATGATCACACCGCGACAGCAAATCGGAGCGTTGAAGCACCGCTGAGACGGCAGCATGCATCGCAATCCGCTGCAAAAAGATGAGGCGAGGTCAACCTACGAAGGCGGTAATGACACACCCAGTCTGCCTCAACTGTTCCATGGCCCTCCAACTCCTTCTCGAAAATATGCAAGAGGCGAGGCAGCTGTTGATTTGAGCTTAGTATGACGGCGTTTTTACGTGTGACAGAACACCTCACGCGGCCAAGGACAAACGCTCTCCACATGAAAAAAGATCCGTCATGGATGCCTTTCGGTGAGCTTTGCGCAACACAGGTCATGGACGACAAAAGCATCTGGGTGTAGAAGACATTTGGAGCCAAGGATGTCCATCTCAATAAACCTGTTAGCAGTACCACAGCCTCTAAGCCACTACCGGCGCCATAGTCGCTGGCCCGCGATGCAATCTTGCAAGTTCTCAGTACAGTAGTGGTGAAGCGGGAGAACGGCTCACAAGTGACTGTAGCAACAGACCACATGAGATAAAATCGGCTTCGAGGTTGGAACCCAGCATATCACTCTTCCCGAGGGCAAGCTGGGTGTGTATTATCTGTGCCTCGCGAGCAGCCTTGGCATCATCTCCAATCAAGAGACTCAAGGAAAACACGAACGTCTCCAGCACCTGACGGACCTCTGGAGAGAGTCGCATGGAGTGTAGCAAGTCGTTTGCGTCTCCAAAACATATCATGGCTTGTGTTGTCGACATTTGCAAAACATCTGGGACGCAGGGCAAAACCAGGGTGATAAGCTCTGAGGCAGACGCCGAGAGTGTATGGAAACCGGAAGGTGGGAGGGAATATGCCTGACGAAGGAAAGCCAGGGCATCATTTACTACGGTTAGTATGGGGGTTTGGGAACTTGTAGAGGGGAGAAGGGAGCCGAGTGGTGCCATTCCGGAGGCATAGTGAGCATCCAACGCTATGCGACAAAGCACATCGAGCGTTGAGCCGTTTTGAAGCTGTGATGATCGTGCGGCGCGGAGGAACGTGGCAACAAAATCTGGAGTTGACACAAGTCCGTTATTCAGGGCATGTCTGAGGTAGCCCATAAGAGTAGGATTGGCATCATAGATACCACATAGACCGATAATCGCATCTGTTCATTCCCAGTGTGTTTCATGGGTTAGGTCTCTGACAGCAAGCGCATTGTTGCATACCACTGATCGTGGGCCCGACATTGAGTGAACCGTGGCCCGACGTTTCTTTATCCACCCATAGTTTGCAAAGCTCAAGCCACTTCAGGTGCGAGTTGATGGATCAGAATGGGTGTCCAAGCCTCTAACTGACATGCCTCACCTGGACCGGAGAGATGCCACTCTGGTATGAATTCCGCGTCAGACTCGCCAGGGACATGGAGTGTGACTTCAAGTCCTTGGCACGCGTAGTCGTTCTAAAGGCTACAAGACGTTGTGGGGAGGAAGCGGAGTACTCGACACAGCGCACGCGTACTATGGGTTGTATTTACCCTCACTCTATCAGGTAAAACTACTTTATGACAGGGGTCGGACATTCCAACGCCCTTTCAGAATAAATTAAACACAGGGAGTAGACAGCAATGCCGCAAGTGAAGGTATCGATAAAGTCCCAAAATAGTGCAGCACGTTGATGGTATTAATTCCTTCATACTCTGGACATGAGCCGCCGTGTCTCCTGAGGAGTAAAGCGCAGAAGGGTTGATAAGACGCGTACGAGGTTTGGCTAGGGAGGGTTGTCACCCGCATGCCTGATTAATTGGTTTTGAACACTTACTCTCATCTCCTTGTGTTCTAGGAATTGAAGAATGACATTCCGCAAGTACTCGTAGTTAATTTCCTCTTCATTCCTTACAAGAGGGAGCGACGTGGAAGAAGGCGCGTCCGGGATTGAGGAGATGGAAGTTCGCGAGTCCGTGGTTTCTGGTCGAGACATCCAATATCCGGCACCTGGATTGCGTTGTCGCTCCAGAACAGCGACCGAGTTTTGGACCTTTCGAAGTTCATCTCGAAGCATCTATCACTTGTTGAGTGAGATGGTTCCGTAAAATGAGAAGTCATACTTTATTCTGTGTGCGTAACTGGGCTTCTCGGGATTTGCTCTCCTCGAACTGCTTCTCGTTGTCGTTGGCACGGGCTGCAGCTTCCGAGAGGCGTCGATGCAGAGTTGACTATGCCGAGACAACCAATCGGCAAAACGTTAATTGGGAACATATATAGACCCACCTCAGTATCCTTGAAGGCGTCAATATGAGTTTGGAGTTCATATAATCGGCCGTGCTGAGATCGAGCCTCGGATTGAAGTTTCTCAATCTCAGCTTTCAATACTCCAGTCATATCTCCATCCCGTTCGCGCAGCTGAACACTGGATTGAAGCATGCGTTTCAGTTCCTCAGTCTCCTTGGTCTTTTCTGTGAGCTTGCGACTCCAGTTCGCCTCAGCTTCGGTGCGCTCCTTCTCAACAGTCGTTAATGTCCTCTTGAGTTCCGAGAGCTTCGCTTCGTATTTGATTTCTATCGAGGAGACCAGCTGTGAAATTTCTTCTGCAGAAGCACCTGCGATCTGCGATCGCATTTCGTGTTCCCCTCGAAGTTCACCGACCTCATCGTTGAGTAGAGTGATTCGATCCTGCAATTCTTTCAGCTGAAACTGGAGTTCTGTGTTTTGGGCCTGTAGTGACTCTGCATGGCATTGAGAGGACTCGAGCTCAGCTTGTCGTAGCTCCAGCTGTTCGAAGAATGATCTATTTTCGCCGGTGAGGTTCGCCACCGCGTTCTCGAGGCTGCCGATACGTGATTTTTTGGCAGAAACTTCCGCAGAGTGTGAAGTCTGGTAGGCCATGAGCAGTGACAGCTTAAATACTTTAAAATGCATCACCTTGAGTGAGTTCATTTCAGCATCAAACTGTTTTTTCACGGTTTGAGTATCCCTTTCTGCACGATCCTTTGCGACGGCGATGTCCTTGTCGAATTGTGCTCGGAGCCCTGTGACTGCTTTCTCGCGTTCCGCATTGGCGGCATCGACTTCTCTTTGCAAGTTGGTTCGCTCAACGCGATCCTTCTCCTTCTCCTCCAAGGCCCTCTCTCTCGTCTCATTCAGCTCTCGCAATGCATCGTCCCTTTCTTTCTCTGCCTTTACTAACTTCTGTCTCACAGTTTTGAGTAGGCTTATAGCTTTCACCCTCTTCTCCTCCTCCTCCTTTGCGATTTCGTTCGCCTTGGAGACTTCGGCGCGCAGGTGTTCTATATCGGAATCTCGTTTGGCATTGTCTTCTTCTGTTTGCGATGCCGTAGATTGCGACACAGTTATAATGGCTTCAGCCTCGCTCAACTGTCGTCGCAATTTTTCGACTTGATCCGACTGAGAAGCAGTCTCTAGTCGGTGAGTGTCTCGGAGTTCCTCCAATCGTTCTTCCTGCCCTATAAGTCCATGTTTTGAGGAACGAGGTGAAACAAGAAACAGTGAGCGTACGCGTGAGCTTTCCGTTGAGTCGCTGCAATTCATCTTGGCCGAGCTAGGGGAAAAGTTTTGGCCGGATCCATCATAATTGAACATCTCGCCTACCTCGACTTTCATATTGAGATTGATAAGATACTCGCGCAAGGCTGCCGCGTCCTCGCATCCTTTTAACGGAGTAAGCTCGGTGATAACGCCGTCTATATCCCGCCTTTCAACTTGAAGTCTCTTGAACGAGGTGGATACGTCTGGTACACCCAATGTTCATGCTAGCCCAAGTGTTCAAGATATGCGACTTTACCTGTAAACCTTTGTTCAACTAGTTTGAGGCGCTCTTGAAGGACCTCGACACTCGCATGCTTTGACCCATCGGTTATCGCAGGTTCAGGTTCTCCTTTAGTACGCTCTTCTTCAGGAGGATCGATGTCTACCGCCGACGCATCAACGACTTCAGACGCTTGGATGCATTGTTGCATGTGAAGTTGGGGCTCGGGCTCTGTGTTCGTCGCTGGTGTCTCTTGCGTCAGTGTTACACCCACACAGGGATTGGTAGTCAATTCTATAGGTATGGAGGCTACGGTTGAGCTGGCAGGATCCTGGGGGTCGGTAGGTGGCGTTATGGCTGGCAGTTGTGCAGCATCGCTGGGTTCTTGCGAAGGGGCCGCGGCGTCACTCGTGTTTTTACATTCTTCGGCCTGGACGGAACCGCCAGCGGGGATATCGGGAGCAGAGGCAGCAGTGCCTATCGCAAGGCTTGGGGGGTCTAGTACTAGCGTGGGCGTAGGTGAAAGTGGGTGCTGGGCAACGGCGACCAGACGAGGGGAGGGCGATGCTCTTGTCGAAGGGTTCGGGGTGCTACCTCCCGGGGAGTCGGACAGGACAAAGGATGCACGCAAACGCTCCTCAAGGGTTGTCTTGCGCAAACCAGAATCACCCGTGCTCTTCGCGGCTGACGAAGGGCCTGGGCTGGCAGACCGTGAGCGGGGGTTCGCCGTGTTCTGTTGAGCAGGGCTCGCAGTCCGTTGGACCGCGATTGACTTGCGGAGGTTGACGAGGGCATTTTCTGCCAACTGTGCGGAAGGCTGGCGCAGAGGGTCTGGTGACTGGGCCCGAGCATCCGCAGACAAGGCGCCGTCTTGAGACGGGCGAGGGAGGGGCTGGGCGAGACTTTCTACTGCTTGGCGGAACTGGGAGAACATTCGGGGTTGGGAGACAGGTCGCAGCCAAGCTGATGCGCTGTCGGTCACCACTTACTTGAATTCAGTGGGCGGATGAACATCACATACGAACCAAGTATTAAGTACATGACAAAGCAAACAAAACTACGGGCCCTCGTCGGCCGGAGCCAACTCTACTTCCTTCCCTTTACCGTTCGAGAGAACTGGGGGACTCGCTCTCGCGGAATCTGATGGGGGCAGTGCGGAGGCGGCATTCGCGAGTTGCCATGATGGGATGGACGGTCTACCTGCTGGTGGTAATGGGGTTGAGGGAGAACTCGTCAGACCACTTGGACTACGGCTAAGTAAAAGTGCCTTGAGCGACTTGAGCTCTTGTTGAAGCTCTGTGAGGGACTGTTTCTGGGTTTCCTTGTTCTTTTCGATCATCTTGAACGCGACGATGTTCAGAGTGTGAGACAGGGGCAAGAATGTGGGCTACCTTGGGTAACATTTCTCGGATGTTCTCGATTTCGTCGCGAATTTCGCGCATTTCGTCCCTTGTCTTGGTCTCGGCTTGGCGGATTTCGACGACGACCGTCTCGACGTCTCTAGAAGCCTTGTCTACGCGCTCTCTTTGCTCGTCGACCGCTGCTCGCACGGAAGCCGTCTCGGCGTGAATTTCCCTCAGCAGCGCCTCTGCGGCGTCAAATTGGGCGGTGAGAGCATCGCGGTCTTGTTCGTAAGCGGTCGCCGTTGGTGGTTCGAGGTGGGGCAGTAGGTATTTCCTGAAGAGGGAGACGGCGCCGTAAGCGAGGGTGCCTGATATGACGGCGGTGATCTGCGGGGGGTGAGGACGAGTGAGAATGTGGGGAGAAGACGCACGAAATAGTCGCGCCAGTCCCACTGGTGGTGATACGGGGCTGGTCGGGCGGACTGGTTGGCTGCGAGTCTCATGGCGTGGTCGATCTCGGGGCCAGAGAGGCCCTTTGCTTCGAGAAACTGTATGCGCTGTGGGAGGGGGGCATTCTGCGTCTGGTCTGGGTGAGCGGGGAGGGGGAGGGGGAGGGGAGAGACTTGCGTTGGGGTCGGACAAGAAGGCGACCGCGTTTTTGAAGGCGTCTTGTCTGTCCATGGAATCAATTCGCACTCCGCCCGGGGCAGATTATATTTATTTATTTATTCGCGCTGTTTTCTTTGCACACTCATGTTTCGTCTGGCAGCGCAGAGAGCAGTCGCCCAAAAACTCGCCGTCCCAGCCTCGAGGCCGTCCCTGCTCCGTGCTCGTTGCCGTGCGACGACGTGCACGCCCTTGCCCTCCCTCCCTGCAACCGGCCGACGTCGCTATGCTGACCTTGCCACAAAATTCACCCGCACCAAGCCCCACATGAACATTGGCACCATTGGTAACCTTCCCTATCTTCTCCGCCGACGCGTCTTGACGCGTTCGCAGGCCATGTCGACCACGGAAAGACAACCCTCACTGCTGCCATCACCAAAGTTCTCTCAGACAAGGGCTCAGCCAAGTTCACAGACTACTCACAGATTGACAAGGCTCCCGAGGAGAAGGCACGTGGTATCACAATCAACTCTGCCCATGTAGAGTACGAGTCCGACGCTCGTCACTACGCCCACGTCGACTGTCCTGGTCACGCTGACTGTGAGTGCTGCATATCCCCCACTCCCTACCACTCATCCATCCTGCTAGACATCAAGAACATGATCACCGGTGCGGCACAGATGGACGGTGGTATCATCGTCGTCTCGGCCACCGACGGCCAGATGCCTCAGACCCGTGAACACCTTCTCCTTGCGCGCCAAGTCGGCATCAAGAAACTCGTCGTCTTCATAAACAAGGTCGACATGGTTCCTGACGCCGAAATGCTTGAGCTCGTGGATATGGAGATGCGCGACCTACTCTCGACATACAACTTCGATGGCGAAAACACCCCTATCATCATGGGTTCAGCTTTGGCTGCCCTCGAGGGTCGAGATGATGAGACCGGCAAGAACAAAATAATTGAACTCATACAAGCTTGCGACCGCTGGCTCGATGTTCCCCCTCGTATGTCCTTACTCTCTTGTGTCTCTCATAGAATTAAACCTGACCGTCTCGCACAGGTGACCTCGAAAAGCCTTTCCTCATGCCTGTCGAGGATGTCTTTTCCATTCCTGGTCGCGGTACTGTGGCTACTGGTCGTGTGAGCATCCTCCATTCAGAATGTCTACTTTATTGATTCACTCTGCTCGTCAGGCTGAGCGTGGGGTAATTACAAGGGGTGAAGAAGTCGAGGTTCTTGGCCTTGGTTCATCACTCAAGACCACCTTGACTGGCATTGGTCAGCATGCTGATGTTCCTCCTCTCGACATACTAACTTATGTCCCGACAGAGATGTTCCACAAGGAGCTGGAGAGAGTAAGCATTCGTTGTTCCCTGACAAGGTCCAGTGACCCATGCCGTTGACAGGGTGAAGCCGGAGACAACATGGGCGTCCTGCTTCGTGGCGTGAAGCGAGAGCAGCTCAAACGCGGTCAGATCATTGCTGTCCCTGGGTCAATCAAAGCCGTCAAGCAATTCCAGGCCCAACTCTACATCCTTACCAAAGACGAAGGTTTGTGATCTCGAGCCCGTGTATGTCATTGTAGTGACCCATTCCAGGTGGACGCTATACGCCATTCATCTCCAACTATCGACCACAACTATTTCTTCGA